>JABACO010000138.1:0-85513 GCA_013339895.1 Ephydatia muelleri
AACAACGGACAGAAATGAAAAATTATATACACACACACATTAATCAGCATGTCAGGTAGTGATGAATATAAATTAAATCCTCACATGGTTTCAGAGTGACTCCATGGTTGCGAGCTATCTCTTCGGCCAAGGCGCGGTTATTTCCCCCTGCGGGTTCTGCCACAGCCTCGCACAATGCCCCCCAAGTTGGGGGCCCGTTCCGCCCCTGGAGCCAGCCAGACAATATGGCCTTCAGACAGTCTTTGGGAGACTGTGGGTGGCTCTCGCGTATCACATCTAGCTCAGGTTTTCGCATGCGCAGGGCCAGCCCTAGGTCACTCCACACGGCCACAACGTCCAGCACTGCTCTGTAGACATCAAAGAAATCCTCTGTTGTTATAGAAACAAACATACCACAAATAACAAATTAATTAACAGTTTGTGAAAATACACATGCATCATGCATAATAACTACCTTTCAAATGAGAGTCGGTTTGGTCTACCAGATCCGATGGCAGTGAGGAAGAAGAGGAAGGGACAGTGGAGGATTTAATGTAAACCAATAGAGGCTATTACACATATAGTCTTATAGCAACTATTTGTATTCTACAAGAACAATACATATAGATCACTAGTGCTACTAAGATACATGTAGAAAGACATGGTTCTATCTTAATGACAACAAAAGCATTAAAGTCAAATGAAATTGATTCACCACCTTACCATGTTCAATTCTATCAGTTTGGGAAGGCGATTTTCTGCCCTGATCCATTCAGCTATTGCCACGACCTTCCCATTGTCATCACGAACAGCATCACTTTTGCTCAATATAGCATTCTTCAACTTGGATATTTCAACACGAGGTAATGAGGTAGGCATAACACCCTTATTAAACAGGGTGTACACCTGGCGAGGATCAATTACTAACTCCTCTACATCAATAGAAGAACAAAACTGGCTGAATGTCTTCCTAATATCGTGAAGGACAGTTAGCTCTTGATATTGTGCCCAGGGAAGGATACAGCCACATATAGAGAGCGAAACTGCTCTACCACATCGAAAAGGATGGTCACTCCATGCTCACTATTCCAGCACATGCCCGTACTCCACACTATGCACTGACGATTAAGACTCTTAAGCTGTGGATTACACAATGCTTCTGTACCATCACATGTATTAATAAGAGTGAGCATTAAAACATGAAGAAAGCGATTATGGAAGAACTGGTGTTCTATCTTGGTACGCATCAGCCAACCAAAGCTTCCCTTTGTATTGATATAAGTAGGATCGAAATTGGCAGGTCTTTCTAAATGAATCAAAGATGGAAAAAAGAGGGAATAATAACTGGCAGTAGTATCTCTGGTCAAATCAAGAGAGGTTTGAGATGTATCAACTATTTTGAGAGTGTTGTCAACTAAGTGGCATAATTTGAGTTGTGATAAAAACTGGACCAGCATGTGAGCATCAAGGTCAGGAAAGCATTCTGTAATTTTCGTTATTGGGACTAGCCCAGTATTGCTGGCTAGGGCACGGTACTCCCCAAAAACTTTAGGAGCAAACAGCACACCTGCAACCCTCTCTAGCAACATATTCTTCTGCACCACTATCCAACTCTCGTCAGGGTTGCGCTTGTTGAGTATAAATAGAATAAGACCTTTGGCAGATAAGGTTGTAAGAAGTGGCAAAATCGTAGAGGTTTCAGCTGAGAGAACATTGGTTTGATCTGCCTGAAGCTCAGACAGCAAGGATGAAATGGTTATGACTTGCTCTGAAGGCACCTCAGTTGTAAAAAGGCATACAGGATATGACAATCAGTAGAGATGACTGGAGATTGCTGAACCACTGTATCATTTGATTCACTCAGCACACCAATGAATCTTTTCATATTGTCACTGAACGAGCTGTGGCATCCAAAGCTATGAATCCTCTGAAGTGTTGATTGTTAAAAATGGTTTTTGCAAGGTCCTTAATGACATTAGTATGACATAAGAGATCTTTCTTATTTACTTTGTCCACATGTGTGCCCAAGACTATCACCTCTGATGGATGTGGACATTCAGAACACACACTAGATATCATTGTGGACCAGTAGTGTATCTGTTTAATGATCTCTTCCTGCTTAAGACTAACATCTACCAGGGTTAAGAATATGGCAGGACTGCTAAATGAGATGGCCTCTATGCAGGCACAGTGACTGGTGTAGTACTCTGGCTGACCAGCCATGTCATAGAGGACCATATTGCCATGTTGACTCTGAATGTTGTAAGGGATGATGCCTGCTGTCAGTGGTTTGGGTGGTCTAGCAGCTTTGTAAAGATTCTGAAAAGCAATATCAATAGTAATCACTCTGTAGCTGAATCACTCTAGTGCACTGCTTATGCGCCATATGATTAGGTTTGGATAGCTACCCACTTCACTGAGTATCTAACCTAAAAGCTATACTTGTGTCCTTTTACATTAATGTACTTACAATAGAATACCAATTTCAAATGACCAATTTGCGCTGCAACACGCCATACAAATTGTGTACTTTATACGTTTTTGTGTATAATTATAGCAATTTGCAAGCTAAGTTTAAACTGACCAACTACCCATAGCAGTTCCCAAGTCAATGCATGAGATTCAACAAATATGAGTGCTTTACTAAATTTGACAAAGTAGCTACAACAGAAAACAGTACACTTAATCTCTAATGTTCTAGGTAAGGTCTAGTTCTTTCCATAAACTTATAACAAGGTTGACAAAATGAAGCTTCTCCAGTTGTCATGAATCTGACATGCCTCCGAGGACTTCCCTTTGGTAACCTGGTTAGAAGTTTGTAGACCTCAGCTATTATAGCCAAGAGCTAAATACATGACACAATTGTGTGTACTGTTTGTTATATTTCAGTTCAACAACATACACCTAGGATGACGCTTAGGACATTGAACATTTAGGTCTAATAATGTTCTATTTATACATAATGCACTGTGATAGAGTCCCAATGGTATTACACCATGTTTGTTGTAGGAGAGGAGTGTGGAAGCCCAATCTCCCATCGATGTGAATGAGGCGATTCACACGCTGAATGTCAGGCGTGAGCAATCTCTATTCAGTCATTCAGAACATAATTGTTGGTGTGCATATTTTATCTTGTGATTACGCACTCACCATAGAGTCTTCGACCTTAGTCGCGTATAAATATGTACACGCTGTGTATTAAAAAGGATCAATGTTGCGCAGCGTGAGAGATAGTATGCATTTGCATTAGCTTTGCCAGGTCTATGCTCCACCGTATATACAGACAGATAAGGCTGTAGTGAGAGACTCCATCTACATAGCCGGAGATTGCTCTCTTTCAGCTTATCTAACCATTGGAGTCTGCGATGATCAGTTTGGATGGTGAATCTTCGTCCTAACAAATACACTCGAAATGCTGCGATTGCGAGTTTAATCGCAAGACATTCTTTCTCGACAGTCGAGTATATGCTCATCTCTAGGTAGAAATTTCCAACTTTAGTACGCAACAGGGTGTTCCTCTCCATCAGACCCGTTGGCTCAGGACCGCTCCCGCTCTATTGGAAGCATCGGTTTGGAGAACAAGTGGTTGTGTGAAACTCGGGTACTTCAGAACGGGGTCATAACACAATAACACAAAAGTGTGCACTCCTCGTTCCACTGTACCACGTTTGGCCATAGATAATATCTATGGTTTGGCGACGTCCTTGTAGTTAGTCTGTCAAAGGTAATGCTATCGTAGCATAGTCCGGGATAAATCGACGGTAATATCCCGTAAGACCCAAACATCCTCTGACCTCCCACTTAGTCTCAGGGCGAGGGAAGCTTCATGTCCGGTTGTACTGTACCATTCCCCACAACATGTTCCAGATAAACACATTCTTTCATCCCGAATTGACACATAGCCAACTTCACCGTCAGATCTGCATCTTTGATGCGTTGTAAAATCGTTTGCAGATGTTCAATATGGCCGGTCACGAAAAATCGCTAAATTATATCCTTGGATAAATTTTGGACTGCAAGAATTTATCCCACCCTGCCGTTTTTTATCCCACCGCAAGTATAACACTTTGTCTGCTGATTACAGCACGTGCGCAACACACGCCACGTGTAGGCAGGTGTAACGCTTATTTAGGTCTTGTGAAGGCAACATGGAGACGCTTAGTGAAGCTAAGGACACGCCGACCGCTGGAAGGGAAGACGATTTAGTTGACCATGTGTATCTGTATCTATAAGACAATGCGTATCCAAACCAGTGCTCGGCGTCACTGAAATGACAAATTTGGTTGAGATCTAAAGAAATTCGAGCTGCGTAATGGAGAGCTGTACTACAGACTGGAAGAACGTGACGTTAGTTGCTAGGTGTTGTATGTTTTTATGGTAGTAATGTACGTGTACTCGCGAGCAAAGCAGCGTAGTATAGGTTAATTGAGAGTTGGTGTCATAACATTTTGCGATAAGTTGTGGGGGTACCTCAGAACCCGAAGGAACGGATAAGATTGCTTTGGCTTGCACGTGCATCCTACCTTATGACATCTTGGCATGAAGAAGACAATTGCAAGAGATGGAAGGATGTAGTTCAAGATGTAAAGAATATAGTGAGCAACACGGTTCACATGCATAATTATGATGTTTCACCAGTACACTGTACGTTGTTGTGAATTCTGTGGTCATGCAGGTTTCTACATGTGACCTGTGCCAAAGAATGAATTCAAAGCTTAACCACTGCTACACCTGAACTTCATCCTGTACCAGTGCAGTCACCATGGTTGCACTTGGGAGTGGACTTTATTGGTCCAATATCTCCTGTGTCCTCAAAGGGAAATTGTTTTACTGGTATATTGACCTTATCTGACTACTTTTCTAAGTGGGTGGAAGCTGTGCCTTTGCCAACAAAAGGCTCAGGCTCTTATGAGGGTATGATGGCTTGCATGTATATGCAGAGTGTGATGGTAGATGGCTGTACTTATGTGAACTTAACAAATTTATAATCTGAAGGTATTCATGTTCATGGATAATTCTTATATCTTTCAGATCTTTCTGCATATAATTTTTCCTACGTTGGTAACTACTGATCAGGGGGAGAGTTCAGAAGTGGTCTTGATGCAGAAATGATGAAGGAATTAGGAATACGACACCACACCTTATCACCCACAGGACCTACCTGGGTGAATATTTGATGCCATCAAATAATGCAAGTGTAACACATTGCATTGTTTTGTGACACTAAGTTACATTATTTAGGCTGGAGCAATCAGTGAACTGAAGAATCATCGATTGATGATGCTTGAGAAGAACATATCAACAACACAGGTCCCAACCTGCAAGGATAACGATGCAAGGCATATTATAAATTACAATTTATTTCCTTACCTGAAACTCACAAGGTCTAGGCCCTAGTTGTCAGAAATGACTTCAGGCAGGAATGGATGCTAAATGGCTTGACCCATTCCTTTTATGAAGTGAACTTGGGAAAGGTTTTTATTCTCTTGCAAGTTTGGATGGAAAGATGGTTGTAGTGAAGAGAATTAATGGAGCACACTTGAAAGTGTATAAAGATCTTTATCATGGGAACCATCACCATCCATCTCCACACCCCCAATCCCAAAGCAGCTATCAGAGTCAGTTTTACCCCAGCCATCATCTCTAAAGCAATGACTTTATCTGCAACCAATTGCTGCAGATGTCTGTGACCTGAATACTAGGATTGATAGTTCTCTAACAAGTAGAGAGTATAGAGCAGTTCTAAGTGACCAATTTGTTTCTACTCATATGCGTATGTGGAGAACTGGAGCTCTTATGTTGGCATACACAGCAGGAAGACTTCGATGTATGTGTAGTAGTATAATGCATGTATTATAGATCTGCAGTCTGTCCATTAATAATATACAATCTCTCTAGCCAACGACATTGAGCATGAAAGCTGGTAAGTATGCTATCAGTAAGGACTTAAACGTTGCATTTGGGAGGAGTTTATGAATAACAGCAAGAAGAAAACACTTCAAGAAATCTATGAAGGAGATTTTGTAATCATAAATGAAGAACTTCATAGTCAGTTTGATGAATTCAAGAAAAATGTAATACCTGCCAGCCATAGTATGGTTCCAGTCATGGAGTTATTGGAGTACTATTGGTTGTAAAGTCAAGTGTGCAGTGTGCATGAATACTGTACATCTGTATGGAAAATTATATGTGAAGATGGCTGCAGCTGAATTAGATGATTTCTGCTAGTTGATATATGACACGAGAGAATATGATTAATTCTTTTGTGTGAGATACATGAATTGATATGCATATTTTAAATTTCTTGTTTAATTTATTTATTTATTTACCAGGGATTCCTGAGCTAGAATGCCATCAGATTTCAAAGAAAAAGGTATACCAAATCAGGCTATTATGAGAAGGCAAAAGGTTCCGACAAGGAAAAAAGAGTGGATGTAAATGAGAAATGGGTTGAAGTAGAAAGCATTGGGCTCAATACAAATACAATTCTTTCAGTAACAGGGTGGTTGGACGATAGAATAATAAATGCAGCCCAAACATTGTTTAAAATTGCATTTTTCTACTCCAGGACTGCAGTACACTACACTGGGATCAAATCTAAGCTTTGACATAATAAAAGCTGATTTTGTTCAAATACTGCATTTAATGGAGCTAACATTGGGTAACAGTTTCTAACTTGGATGCCCAACCATCACCTATCAACATTTATTATGACAGCATGTTTCGTTCAATCTTTGACCATACATCTATTGCAAATCAGATATGTGCAATAATGCATAGCAATCAGCCTATGATCACAACAAATGTGGATAAACAGATGAATGGGCATGACTGTGGTGTATATGTCATTGTTTTTGCCACACAAGCCTGTGCTACGGTCAAGATGTGATGTCCATTCACTATGACAGGCAAAAGATGAGGCAGCATCTGGTTGAATGCCTGCAAGCTAAAAAGTTGTTTCCATTTCCCATGCAGCACATATCAAGAAAAAAAGTCACAGGTTTATGAATGAAGAGACATATGTCATTGCAGAGGACAGGAATCAGCACTAATGATGCAATGTGATGGATGTTCCGAATGGTATCATATGGAATGTGAGCGATCCATTCCACAAAGAGCAGTGAAGTCAAACGGCAAGTGTCGTTCTGCAGAAATTGCAGCGAAAATTTATCCTAGGATCAATTTTTGGTAGGGTAATTTTTGCCGTTACAGGACAGCCGCAAATGCCAACTGGGCCATACCTGGTGTCAAGTATTGCGCCCATCACAGGGGCGGACGCAGGATTTAGAGCAAGGGGGACGCCAGTGGCGTATCCAGGATTTCAGCGAGGGGGGTGCTTAAGGTCAGGCCCCATACGAAAAGTGGGGGGGGGGCAGTCCACTTCAGGTCCGATATACGAAAAGTGGGGGGAGGGGGGGGGGGGGGCAATTCGCTTAGGATCCGATACGAAAAGTGAGGGGGGGGGGGGGGTGGGGGGCCATTCCGCTTCAGGTCCGATACCTTTGTTTGGCACACAGATAATATATACATGTACCTACCTACGTGCTACCTAAGTATACTTCACACGCGCGCGGCGAATGAACTTAAAAAATACGTACGTGCCGGCAAAGGTTAACTTATTATAAATTTTTTGTCATCCATACGGTAGGGGGCGTGCGCCCGCCACGCCCCCCTACATCCGCCACTGCATCAGCCTTTATCAACCTTCCGAATCGTCATTATTCTTTCAAATGTGACTAGATACGCCTCAATGTCGTCCTCAGAAAGGGGGGCAGCTTCACACCTAAACCCACGTGGTTCTTAGATCCTCCTGGCGTCTCAATTGGCATTTTCACTAGTCTAACTTGTGCCTCCATGCGCTCCTGCATCTCCCTACATTCCACAACGAATTGTTGCTCCCGTATCTTTCGCTCTTCCTCCAGCCGCGCTTGCTCGCCGGCTTCCTCCTTCCGTCGCGCTCGCTCGTCCTCTTCGTACCGGCGGCGATCTTCCGGAACGCGCGTACATGGTATCCGAAGACCTAATGTGAACCACCGTTCAATAATGATATTGGGATCCGCGTGGTATTGTCAACCAACTGTTCGACTGATCAGATCCCACCGCTGCCAACAAATGTGATAGAGTCCGTCATCGAGCCAACTACGCTCGCTCTACTCAATGGTATTACACCAATGATCCTTCTTTGTAATACACAGCGTCTACATATTAATACGCGACTACGGTAAGACCTTACACCCTCTATGGTGAGTGCGTAATAACAAGATAAACTATGCACACCAACAATTACATGTATGTTCTGAATCACTGAATAAGGATTGCTCACGCCCGACATTCAGCGTGTGAATCGCCTCAGATTGGGCTTCCACATGCACCCAAATGTATGTAAGAGAATTGTAGGATGATAAATAAGAATACAGAAGATGGCACACATTTGTATAAAAAAAGACAAGACACGTGTTTACATGTCCTATGAAACTAATTTCAATCTGAAAAAAAACCACAACTGTATGGCTTCACCTATTTGAATCATGAAACTTTATGTGTCTGTAGAGCCAATTCAACTCACCTTTGCTCGATCCAGTAGTGAGCCAACTTCCTCATTGCAATTGGAAATACTCATTATTGCCTGTACAAGTGAGAGAGTGATCCTATGTGAGCACAGAAGTGACACAACTGGCTGATACTTCTGGTAGCAACATATTTTGAAGGTCAGCATGTCAGCAATTTATGATGAACAAATGATAGGGGAAATATAATGTACTACATTTGCCTTCTTTGAACACGACTGCTATTTCTTTTCCAAAGATGAGGTATTCTCTGATGTGTTAGAGATAATGATCTACCTAATATGCAGTGAGAATCATTATTTGCACATGTCACCTAGTCGACACTAATATGTGTGCAATGTCATGTCCCATCGTAGCTTTAGTACATTCATCTCTTTAATAACAACCATCTGTTGCTAAAGTGGTAATTGACCTAATTTCAATTTTTTCTAATACAATAGTCTGCATTACTGGATGGCCATGCATCAATCAACATTCAACATGCATATTAGTGGCCTCAGGTTTTTTTAACCAAAGAGGTGCCCCCCCGATTATGGGAGGAGCATTAGCAAACATGAGGTGATTGGTGGAAACGGATGAAATGAAGTGTGGGAGGGGTTGTGATATAAAAATTAATTGAAGGAAACCTCTAGCACACCCTGTACCCTCTACCATACCCCTGTACCCTCTACTATACCCAGTACCCTCTAGCACACCCCTGTACCCTCTAGCACATCCTGTACTCTCTAGCACACCCCTGTACCCTCTAGCACACCCCTGTACCCTCTAGCACACCCCTGTACCCTCTAGCTCACCCCTGTACCCTCTAGCACACCCCTGTACCCTCTAGCCACACCCCTATACCCTCTAGCACACCCCTGTACCCTCTAGCACACCCCTGTACCCTCTAGCACATCCCTGTACCCTCTAGCACACCCCTGTACCCTCTAGCACACCTGTACCCTCTACCACACCCCTTTACCCTCTAGCCCACCCCTGTACCCTGTAGCACACCCCTGTGCCCTTAAGCGCACCCCTGTACCCTTTAGCACATCCCTGTACCCTCTAGCACACCCCTGTACCCTCTAGCACACCCCTGTACCCTCTAGTACACTTGTACCCTCTACCACACCCCTTTACCCTCTAGCCCACCCCTGTACCCTCTAGCGCACCTCTGTACTCTCTAGCACACCCTTGTACCTTGTAGCATACAATTGTACCCTCTCACCTTACCCCTGTACCCTCTACTGCACACCTGTACCCGCTAGCATACACCTGTACCCTCTAGCACACCCCTGTACCCTCAGCGCATCCCTGTACCATCTAGCGACATCTCTGTACCACTGACCTCTAGCACACCCCTGTACCCTCTAGCACACCCCTATACCCTCTAGCACACCCCTGTACCCTCTAGCACACCCCTGTACCCTCTAGCACATCCCTGTACCCTCTACCACACCCCTTTACCCTCTAGCCCACCCCTGTACCCTGTAGCACACCCCTGTGCCCTCTAGCGCACCCCTGTACCCTTTAGCACACCCCTGTACTCTCTAGCACACCCCTGTACCCTCTAGCACACCTGTACCCTCTACCACACCCCTTTACCCTCTAGCCCACCCCTGTACCCTGTAGCACACCCCTGTGCCCTTAAGCGCACCCCTGTACCCTTTAACACATCCCTGTACCCTCTAGCACACCCCTGTACCCTCTAGCACACCCCTGTACCCTCTAGTACACCTGTACCCTCTACCACACCCCTTTACCCTCTAGCCCACCCCTGTACCCTCTAGCGCACCGCTGTACTCTCTAGCACACCCTTGTACCTTGTAGCATACAATTGTACCCTCTCACCTTACCCCTGTACCCTCTACTGCACACCTGTACCCTATAGCATACACCTGTACCCTTTAGCACACCCCTGTACCCTCAGCGCATCCCTGTACCATCTAGCGACATCTCTGTACCACTGACCTCTAGCACACCCCTGTACCCTCTAGCGCCCCCTGTACCATATAGCGCACCGCTGTACCCTCTAGCACATCCCTCACACCTGTACCCTCTACCACACCCCTTTACCCTCTAGCCCACCCCTGTACCCTGTAGCACACCCCTGTGCCCTCTAGCGCACCCCTGTACCCTTTAGCACACCCCTGTACCCTCTAGCACACCCCTGTACCCTCTAGCACACCTGTACCCTCTACCACACCCCTTTATCCTCTAGCCCACCCCTGTACCCTCTAGCGCACCTCTGTACTCTCTAGCACACCCTTGTGCCTTGCAGCATACAATTGTACCCTCTCACCTTACCCCTGTACCCTCTACTGCACACCTGTACCCTCTAGCACACCCCTGTACCCTCTAGCACATCCCTGTACCCTCTAGCACACCCCTGTACCCTCTAGCACACCCCTGTACCCTCTAGCACACCCCTGTACCCTCCAGCACACTCCTGTACCCTCTAGCACACCCCCTGTACCCTCTAAACACACCAACTACATGTAGAATGCTAGAGAGTACAGGGGTGTGCTAGAGGGTACAGAGGTGTGTTAGAGGATACAGGGGCGTGTTAGAGGGGGTACAGAAGTGCGCTAGAGGGTAGAGGGGTGGGGTACAGAAGTGCGCTAGAGGGTAAAGGGGTGGGCTAGATGGTACAGGGGTGTGGGAGGGGCACTGAGGGCTGAGGTAGGAGGCAATAGCCCTCTTCCCCCTCATGCCCGCCATCCCTCCATACTATATATGACAATGCATTCAATATTAAAGTTTTATTCATTTTAGCTGGTACAGTACTAGATACATGTACAATTCCTACACATGACCTGCTCTGATTGGGCATGCACATACCTGGGCCAATGTACTTTTGCCTGCTCCACTGTTTCCACATAATATGACTTTGCTGAAGGTGTGCACAGGAAACTCACTGCAACTTCTCAACAACGTTAGAATTACATAATTTCCACTTGCTAGCATCACTGGGGTCCTCCCAGATCTGTCCTTAATGTTCACATCAATTCCTGGTGCCAACAGCAGTTTCTTAACACAGTCCGTTTTGTTCAACTGAACGGCCACATGTAATGGTGTATAGTCCTTGCATTTGAAGAATGACATGAGTCATACATGCAAATTGTTCTTACAGATCTACTACAGTTACCACCTGTACAGTGGGGCCCTGTAGTACGTTAGCACACATAATGCAAAAGAAGGAACAAATAAATAGGTTTGCACATAAGACAAACACTTGGAGTATTAGAACAAACTTCACTACAGGTAGATGAGTAGAAACCACTAAATGAACTGATAGGATGACCAAATGCATCCAAATAAAATAGTAGTAACGAACAACATTTATCCAAAAGACCAGCACAATGCTCTTTACTTTATTAACCTCTAGTGCTGAATCAAAGTTTTCTGGCCATTGTGTAAGAGCCCACATGATGTAATGAAAGTTGAGGTTTACGTGACCACATGTATTCCTAGTGCTTGCTGTGGGCTGGTTAGCATTGGAGAGTTTCACTCCACCCTCCCCACCCTCCCACTCCTCGTGTATTTGCCTTTGCTGTACAGTGCATTGTAAGCACAAACAAAGCACATGTAATTGAACAGAAGAGAATAAAAGTGAGTTTGTTGGCAAATGATAGCAGAAACATTCATAATACCAACATAAACACATGTCCATGCATGAAAACTCAGACCACACTTTAAGACACTTACATGTAGATGCACATACCCACACATGCTCTATGACACACAAAAACATTGTATTACTACACATTGGAAGAAAGTGTTGGCACATGGTTCATATATCACATTTGGAAGATTTTAAAGATTCTGCCGGCGAAAGCACATGCACAGAACTTGATTCACACTTGAATACATACACATTACTAGATACACAAAGCAGTAATTTCTAAATATCTCATAAGACAAAAGAAGTGCAACAATGGAAACTTGTTCAATGATACTTACCATCTGTAGTGTTGTATACATATAATTCATAGCACACATAATTGAAGAGAAGGAGAATAAAAATGAATGTGGAGGGAATTTCAAGCTGCACCATTAATTATACTAACACTAACACATGCCGCTGCATGAAATACAAATTTAGTTTCAAACACACATATGATTACACACATGCATACTGAACACCCATGGATGCAAATTATCACATATATGTGTAATCAATTCACTAGCATATGTATCAGGAAACACATTATAAAAACACAATAGTGAAAAGACTAAACAGGATTCTGACATCTGGACATGTGATATACACATAATGTACAATCCCAATGCTTTCTGTGGGCTGGTTAGCATTGGAGAGCTTCACCCCACCCTCCCTACCCTCCCACTCCTCGTGTATTTGCCTTTGCTGTACAGTGCATTGTAAGCACAAACAACTCTAAGAACTACTAGATGTTGCGAGATTGGACACATCGGAAATGTATCAGTGGAAATGTGTGCAGTGATACTTACCTCCTGTAGTGTTGTACACATAGTTCATAGCACACATAATTCAAGAGAAGGAGAATAAAAATGAGTGTGGTGGGAATATTTAGCAGAACCATTAATAATACTAACACAAAGACATGCTGCTATATGAAATGCAAATGTAATTAATACAAATCAAACACACAAACATATAAACACACGTACACTGAACACCAATAGCAAATTCACACAGGGATGTGTGCCAAATTACACATGCATATGATCATGTACACACACAAAACATGATAGTGTGAAGAATAAACGAGGTTCTGGCATTCCAGCATGTGCTATACACATGGCGCACAATCAGAATGCTTCCCATGGGCTGGTTAGCATTGGAGAGCTTCAGCCCACTCTCCCTACCCTCGTGTATTTGCCTTTGATGTACAGTGCATACACAAACAACTCTAAGTACTTGTAGCATGATTGGATCTATAGGAAATGTATCAGTGGAAATGTGTGCCGTGATACTTACCTCCTGTAGTGTTGTACACATAGTTCATAGCACACATAATTCAAGAGAAGGAGAATAAAAATGAGTGTGGTGGGAATATTTAGCAGCACCATTAATAACACTAACACAAAGACATGCTGCTATATGAAATGCAAATGTCAAATCAAACACACATACAAAACACACGAATGTACACTGAACACCAATAGCAAATTCACACAGAGATGTGTGCCAAATACACTATATGAAATCACGTCCACACACAAAACATGACGGTGTGAGGACTAAATAGGGTTCTGGCATTCCAGCATGTGCTACACACATGGTGCACAATCCTAGTGCTTGCTGTGGGCTGGTTAACATTGGAGAGCTTCACATCACCCTCTCTACCCTCTCACTCCCTGTGTATCTGCTGTTTCTGTACAGTGCATTGTCAGCACAAACAACTCTAAGTACTTGTTGCAAGATTGGATCCATAGGAAATGTATCAGTGGAAATGTGTGCAGTGATACTTACCCTCTGTAGTGTTGTACACATAGTTCATAGCACACATAATTGAAGAGAAGGAGAATAAAAATGAGTGTGGTGGGAATATTTGGCAACAGCATTAATAATACTAACACAAAGACATGCTGCTATATGAAATGCAAATGTCAAATCAAACACACATACAAAAAAAACAAACGTACCCTGAACACCAATAGCAAATTCACACAGGGATGTGTGCCAAATACACATGCACATGTATACAAAACATCATGTCCACACACAAAACATGATGGTGTGAGGACTAAACAGGGTTCTGGCATTCGAGCATGTGCTACACACATGGTGCACAATCCTAGTGCTAGCTGTGGGCTGGTTAACATTGGAAAGCTTCACTCCACCCTCCCGACCCTCCCACTCCTCGTGTATTTGCCTTTGCTGTACAGTGCATTGTAAGCACAAACAACTCTAAGAACTACTAGATGTTGCGAGATTGGACACATAGGAAATGTATCAGTGGAAATGTGTGCAGTGATACTTACCTCCTGTAGTGTTGTACACGTAGTTCATAGCACACATAATTGAAGAGGAGAATAAAAGTGAGTGTGTTGGCAAATGATAGCAGAACCATTCAAAATTGCAACATAAACAGAAGTCCATGCATGAAAACTCAGACCACACATTAAGACACTTGCATGCACATACTCACACATGCTCTATGACACACAAATACATTGTATTACTACACATTGGAAGAAAGTGTTGGCACATGGTTCATATATCACATTTGGAAGATTTTAAAGATTCTGCCGGCGAAAGCACATGCACAGAACTTGATTCACACTTGAATACATACACCTTACTAGATACACAAACCAGTAATTTCTAAATATCTCATAAGACAAAGGAAGTGCAACAATGGAAACTTGTTCAATGATACTTACCAGCTGTAGTGTTGTATACATATAATTCATAGCACACATAATTGAAGAGAAGGAGAATAAAAATGAATGTGGAGGGAATTTCAAGCTGCACCATTAATTATACTAACACTAACACATGCCGCTGCATGAAATACAAATTTAGTTTCAAACACACATATGATTACACACATGCATACTGAACACCCATGGATGCAAATTATCACATATATGTGTAATCAATTCACTAGCATATGTATCAGGAAACACATTATAAAAACACAATAGTGAAAAGACTAAACAGGATTCTGACATCTGGACATGTGATATACACATAATGTACAATCCCAATGCTTTCTGTGGGCTGGTTAGCATTGGAGAGCTTCACCCCACCCTCCCTACCCTCCCACTCCTCGTGTATTTGCCTTTGCTGTACAGTGCATAGTAAGCACAAACAACTCTAAGAACTACTAGATGTTGCGAGATTGGACACATCGGAAATGTATCAGTGGAAATGTGTGCAGTGATACTTACCTCCTGTAGTGTTGTACACATAGTTCATAGCACACATAATTCAAGAGAAGGAGAATAAAAATGAGTGTGGTGGGAATATTTAGCAGAACCATTAATAATACTAACACAAAGACATGCTGCTATATGAAATGCAAATGTAATTAATACAAATCAAACACACAAACATATAAACACACGTACACTGAACACCAATAGCAAATTCACACAGGGATGTGTGCCAAATTACACATGCATATGATCATGTACACACACAAAACATGATAGTGTGAAGAATAAACGAGGTTCTGGCATTCCAGCATGTGCTATACACATGGCGCACAATCAGAATGCTTCCCATGGGCTGGTTAGCATTGGAGAGCTTCAGCCCACTCTCCCTACCCTCGTGTATTTGCCTTTGATGTACAGTGCATACACAAACAACTCTAAGTACTTGTAGCATGATTGGATCTATAGGAAATGTATCAGTGGAAATGTGTGCCGTGATACTTACCTCCTGTAGTGTTGTACACATAGTTCATAGCACACATAATTCAAGAGAAGGAGAATAAAAATGAGTGTGGTGGGAATATTTAGCAGCACCATTAATAACACTAACACAAAGACATGCTGCTATATGAAATGCAAATGTCAAATCAAACACACATACAAAACACACGAATGTACACTGAACACCAATAGCAAATTCACACAGAGATGTGTGCCAAATACACTATATGAAATCACGTCCACACACAAAACATGACGGTGTGAGGACTAAATAGGGTTCTGGCATTCCAGCATGTGCTACACACATGGTGCACAATCCTAGTGCTTGCTGTGGGCTGGTTAACATTGGAGAGCTTCACATCACCCTCTCTACCCTCTCACTCCCTGTGTATCTGCTGTTTCTGTACAGTGCATTGTCAGCACAAACAACTCTAAGTACTTGTTGCAAGATTGGATCCATAGGAAATGTATCAGTGGAAATGTGTGCAGTGATACTTACCCTCTGTAGTGTTGTACACATAGTTCATAGCACACATAATTGAAGAGAAGGAGAATAAAAATGAGTGTGGTGGGAATATTTGGCAACAGCATTAATAATACTAACACAAAGACATGCTGCTATATGAAATGCAAATGTCAAATCAAACACACATACAAAAAAAACAAACGTACCCTGAACACCAATAGCAAATTCACACAGGGATGTGTGCCAAATACACATGCACATGTATACAAAACATCATGTCCACACACAAAACATGATGGTGTGAGGACTAAACAGGGTTCTGGCATTCGAGCATGTGCTACACACATGGTGCACAATCCTAGTGCTAGCTGTGGGCTGGTTAACATTGGAAAGCTTCACTCCACCCTCCCGACCCTCCCACTCCTCGTGTATTTGCCTTTGCTGTACAGTGCATTGTAAGCACAAACAACTCTAAGAACTACTAGATGTTGCGAGATTGGACACATAGGAAATGTATCAGTGGAAATGTGTGCAGTGATACTTACCTCCTGTAGTGTTGTACACGTAGTTCATAGCACACATAATTGAAGAGGAGAATAAAAGTGAGTGTGTTGGCAAATGATAGCAGAACCATTCAAAATTGCAACATAAACAGAAGTCCATGCATGAAAACTCAGACCACACATTAAGACACTTGCATGCACATACTCACACATGCTCTATGACACACAAATACATTGTATTACTACACATTGGAAGAAAGTGTTGGCACATGGTTCATATATCACATTTGGAAGATTTTAAAGATTCTGCCGGCGAAAGCACATGCACAGAACTTGATTCACACTTGAATACATACACCTTACTAGATACACAAACCAGTAATTTCTAAATATCTCATAAGACAAAGGAAGTGCAACAATGGAAACTTGTTCAATGATACTTACCAGCTGTAGTGTTGTATACATATAATTCATAGCACACATAATTGAAGAGAAGGAGAATAAAAATGAATGTGGAGGGAATTTCAAGCTGCACCATTAATTATACTAACACTAACACATGCCGCTGCATGAAATACAAATTTAGTTTCAAACACACATATGATTACACACATGCATACTGAACACCCATGGATGCAAATTATCACATATATGTGTAATCAATTCACTAGCATATGTATCATGTAACACATTTTAAAAACATAATAGTGAAAAGACTAAACAGGATTCTGACATCTGGACATGTGATATACACATAATGTACAATCCCAATGCTTTCTGTGGGCTGGTTAGCATTGGAGAGCTTCACCCCACCCTCCCCACCCTCCCACTCCCTGTGTATTTGTCTTTGCTGTACAGTGCATTGTCTGCACAAACAACTCTAAGTACTTGTTGCAAGATTGGATCCATAGGAAATGTATCAGTGGAAATGTGTGCAGTGATACTTACCTCCTGTAGTTTTGTACAGATAGTTCATAGCACACATAATTCAAGAGAAGGAGAATAAAAATGAGTGTGGTGGGAATATTTAGCAACATCATTAATAATACTAACACAAAGACATGCTGCTATATGAAATGCAAATGTAATCAAATGCACATACAAAATACATGAAAGTACACTGAACACTAATTGCAAATTCACACAGGCATGCGTGCCAAATACACATGCACATGTATATAAAACATCATGTACACACACAAAACATGATGGTGTGAGGACTAAACAGGGTTCTGGCATTCGAGCATGTGCTATACACGTGATGGACAATCCCAGTGCTTGCTATGCGCTGGTTAGCATTGGAGAGCTTCACCCCACCCTCTCTACCCTCCCACTCCCTGTGTATTTGCCTTTGCTTTACAGTGCATTGTAAGCACAGACAACTTCTTGTTGCAAGAGAGGATCTATAGGAAGTGTACAGTGTATCGGTGGAAATGTGTGCAGTGATACTTACCTTCTGTAGTGTTGTACACATAGTTCATAGCACACATAATTGAAGAGGAGAATAAAAGTGAGTGTGTTGGCAAATGATAGCAGAACCATTCATAATACCGATACAAACACATGTCCATGCATGAAAACTCAGACCACACATTAAGACACTTACATGCACAACCTCACACATGCTCTATGACACACAAATACATTGCATTGCTACACATTGGAAGAAAGTGTTTGGCACATGGTTCATATATCACATTTGGAAGATTATAAAGATTGTGCCACCAAAATCACAAGCACAGAACTTGATTCACATGTGAATACATACCTAACTAGATACACAAAACAGTAATTAACATCTAAGGAAGTGCAACAATGGAAACTTGTTCAATGATACTTACCAGCTGTAGTGTTGTACACATAGTTCATAGCATACATAATTGAAGAGAAGGAGAATAAAAATGAGAGTGGAGGGAATTTCAAGCTGCACCATTAAAAATACTAACACTAACACATGCCGCTGCATGAAATACAAATTTAGTTTCAAACACACATATGATTACACACATGCATACTGAACACCCATTATCACATATATGTGTAATCAATTCACTAGTATATGTATCAGGTAACACATTTTAAAAACACAATAGTGAAAAGACTAAAAAGATTCCGACATTTGGGCATGTGCTATACACATGGTGCACAATTCTAGTGCTTGCTGTGGGCTGGTTAACATTGGAAAGCTTCACTCCACCCTCCCGACCCTCCCACTCCTCGTGTATTTGCCTTTGCTGTACAGTGCATTGTAAGCAACGACAACTCTAAGAACTACTAGATGTTGCGAGATTGGACACATAGGAAATGTGTCAGTGGAAATGTGTGCAGTGATACTTACCCACTGTAGTGTTGTACACATAGTTCGTAGCACACATAATTGAAGAGGAGAATAAAAGTGAGTGTGGTGGCAAATGATAGCAGAACCATTCATAATACCAACATAAACACAAGTCCATGCATAAAAACTCAGACCACACATTAAGACACTTACATGCACATACTCACACATGCTCTATGATACACAAATACAGTTACTACATATTGTTGGAACATGGTTCATATAGCACATTCAGAAGATTTTAAAGATTGTGCTGGTGAAATCACGCACAACTAGTTACACACTGGATTACATACCTTACGAGATACACAAACCATGAATTTTAAACACCTCATAAGACAAAGGAAATGCTACAATGGAATTTGTTCAATGATACTTACTAGCTGTATTGTTGTACACATAGTTCATCACATAGTTCATAGCACACATAATTCAAGAGAAGGAGAATAAAAATGAGTGTGGTGGGAATATTTAGCAGCACCATTAATAATACTAACACAAACACATGCTGCTATATGAAATGCAATTGTCAAATCAAACACACATACAAATAAAACAAACGTACACTGAACACCAATAGCAAATTCACACAGGGATGTGTGCCAAATACACATGCACATCTATTTAAATCATCATGTATACACACAAACAATGATGGTGTGAAGACTAAACAGAGTTCTGGCATTCGAGCATGAGCTATACAATCCCAGTGGTTGCTGTGGGCTGGATAGCATTGGGAGCTTCACCCCACCCTCCCTACCCTCACAATCCCCGTGTATTTGCCATTTCTGTGGTGTGGATTGTCAGCACAAACAACTCTAAGTACTTGTTGCAAGATTGGATCCATAGGAAATGTATCAGTGGAAATGTGTGCAGTGATACTTACCTCCTGTAGTTTTGTACAGATAGTTCATAGCACACATAATTCAAGAGAAGGAGAATAAAAATGAGTGTGGTGGGAATATTTAGCAACATCATTAATAATACTAACACAAAGACATGCTGCTATATGAAATGCAAATGTAATTAATACAAATCAAACACACAAACATATATACACAAGTACACTAAACACCAATAGCAAATTCACACAGGGATGTGTGCCAAATTACACATGCATATGATCATGTACACACACAAAACATGATAGTGTGAAGAATAAACAAGGTTCTGGCATTCCAGTATGTGCTATACACATGGCGCACAATCAGAATGCTTCCCATGGGCTGGTTAGCATTGGAGAGCTTCAGCCCACTCTCCCTACCCTCGTGTATTTGCCTTTGATGTACAGTGTAAAGGCAGCACAAACAACTCTAAGTACTTGTTGCAAGATTGGATTCATAGGAAATGTATCAGTGGAAATATGTGCAGTGATACTTACCTCCTGTAGTGTTGTACACATAGTTCATAGCACACATAATTCAAGAGAAGGAGAATAATAATGAGTGTGGTGGGAATATTTAGCAGTACCATTAATAATACTAACACAAACACATGCTGCTATATGAAATGCAAATTTAATTAATACAAATCAAACACACAAACATATATACACAAGTACACTAAACACCAATAGCAAATTCACACAGGGATGTGTGCCAAACTACACATGCATATGATCATGTACACACACAAAACATGATAGTGTGAAGAATAAACAAGGTTCTGGCATTCCAGCATGTGCTATACATATGGCGCACAATCAGAATGCTTGCTGTGGGCTGGTTAGCATTGGAGAGCTTCAGCCCACTCTCCCTACCCTCGTGTATTTGCCTTTGATGTACAGTGCATTGTCAGCACAAATAACTCTAAGTACTTGTTGCAAGATTGGATTCATAGGAAATGTATCAGTGGAAATGTGTGCAGTGATACTTACCGCCTGTAGTATTGTACACATAGTTCATAGCACACATAATTCAAGAGAAGAAGAATAAAAATGAGTGTGGTGGGAATATTTAGCAGAACCATTAATAATACTAACACAAAGACATGCTGCTATATGAAATGCAAATGTCAAATCAAACACACATACAAAATACATGAACGTACACTGAACACCAATAGCATATTCACACAGGGATGTGTGCCAAATAAACATGCAAATCTATTTAAATGATCATGTATACACACTAAAAATGATGGTGTGAAGACTAGAGTTCTGGCATTCGAGCATGAGCTATACAATCCCAGTAGTTGCTGTGGGCTGGATAGCATTGGGAGCTTCACCCCACCCTCCCTACCCTCACAATGCCCGTGTATTTGCCGTTTCTGTGCTGTGGATTGTCAGCATAAACAACTCTAAGTACTTGTTGCAAGATTGGATTCATAGGAAATGTATCAGTGGAAATGTGTGCGGTGATACTTACCCTCTGTAGTGTTGTACACATAGTTCGTAGCACACATAATTGAAGAGGAGAATAAAAGTGAGTGTGGTGGCAAATGATAACAGAACCATTCATAATACCAACAAAAATACAAGTCCATGCATGAAAACTCAGACCACACATTAAGACACTTACATGCACATACTCACACATGCTCTATGATACACAAATACAGTTACTACATATTGTTGGAACATGGTTCATATAGCACATTCAGAAGATTTTAAAGATTGTGCTGGTGAAATCACGCACAACTAGTTACACACTGATTACATATCTTACGAGATACACAAACCATGAATTTTAAACACCTCATAAGACAAAGGAAATGCAACAATGGAATTTGTTCAATGATACTTACTAGCTGTATTGTTGTACACATAGTTCATCACATAGTTCATAGCACACATAATTGAAGAGAAGGAGAATAAAAATGAGTGTGGTGGGAATATTTAGCAGCACCATTAATAATACTAACACAAAGACATGCTGCTATATGAAATGCAAATGTCAAATCAAACACACATACAAGATACAAGAACGTACACTGAACATAAATAGCAAATTCACACAGGGATGTGTGCCACATACACATGCACATCTATTTAAATCTTCATGTATACACACAAAAAATGATGGTGTGAAGGCTAAACAGAGTTCTGGCATTCGAGCATGAACTATACAATCCCAGTGGTTGCTGTGGGCTGGATAGCATTGGGAGCTTCACCCCACCATCCCTACCCTCACAATCCCCGTGTATTTGCCGTTTCTGTGCTGTGGATTGTCAGCACAAACAACTCTAAGTACTTGTTGCAAGATTGGATTCATAGGAAATCTATCAGTGGAAATGTGTGCAGTGATACTTACATTCTGTAGTGTTGTACACATAGTTCATAGCACACATAATTGAAGGGGAGAAGAAAAAATTTGAGTGTGTTGGCAATAGATAGCAGAACCATTCAAAATACCACAAGTCCATGCATGAAACCTCAGACCAAACATTAAGACACATACTTGCAAATGCTCTATGACACACAAATACATTGCATTGCTACATATTGTGGAATGTGTTGACACATGGTTCATATATCACATTCAGAAGATTTTAAAGATTGTGCTGGAGAAATCACACAGAACTAGTTACACACTGGATTACATACCTTACTAGATACACAAACCATAACACCTCATAAGACAAAGGAATTGCAACAATGGAAACTATTTCAGTGATACTTACCGGCTGTATTGTTGTACACATATTTCATAGCACACATAATTCAAGAGAAGGAGAATAAAAATGAGTGTGGTGGGAATATTTAGCAGCACCATTAATAATACTAACACAAAGACATGCTGCTATATGAAATGCAAATGTCAAATCAAACACACATACAAGATACAAGAACGTACACTGAACATAAATAGCAAATTCACACAGGGATGTGTGCCAAATACACATGCACATCTATTTAAATCATCATGTATACACACTAAAAATGATGGTGTGAAAACTAACAGAGTTCTGGCATTCGAGCATGAGCTATACAATCCCAGTGCTTGCTGTGGGCTGGATAGCATTGGGAGCTTCACCCCACCCTCCCTACCCTCACAATCCCCGTGTATTTGCCATTTCTGTGGTGTGGATTGTCAGCACAAACAACTCTAAGTACTTGTTGCATGATTGGATCCATAGGAGATGTATTAGTGGAATGTGTGCAGTGATACTTACCTGTAGTGTTGTACACATAGTTCATAGCACACATAATTGAAGAGGAGAAGAAAAAATGTGAGTGTGTTGGCAATAGAATTTTAAACACCTCATAAGACAAAGGAAATGCAACAATGGAATTTGTTCAATGATACTTACTAGCTGTATTGTTGTACACATAGTTCATCACATAGTTCATAGCACACATAATTGAAGAGAAGGAGAATAAAAATGAGTGTGGTGGGAATATTTAGCAGCACCATTAATAATACTAACACAAAGACATGCTGCCATATGAAATGCAAATGTCAAATCAAACACACATACAAGATACAAGAACGTACACTGAACATAAATAGCAAATTCACACAGGGATGTGTGCCACATACACATGCACATCTATTTAAATCTTCATGTATACACACAAAAAATGATGGTGTGAAGGCTAAACAGAGTTCTGGCATTCGAGCATGAACTATACAATCCCAGTGGTTGCTGTGGGCTGGATAGCATTGGGAGCTTCACCCCACCATCCCTACCCTCACAATCCCCGTGTATTTGCCGTTTCTGTGCTGTGGATTGTCAGCACAAACAACTCTAAGTACTTGTTGCAAGATTGGATTCATAGGAAATCTATCAGTGGAAATGTGTGCAGTGATACTTACATTCTGTAGTGTTGTACACATAGTTCATAGCACACATAATTGAAGAGGAGAAGAAAAAATTTGAGTGTGTTGGCAATAGATAGCAGAACCATTCAAAATACCAACATAAACACAAGTCCATGCATGAAACCTCAGACCAAACATTAAGACACATACTTGCAAATGCTCTATGACACACAAATACATTGCATTGCTACATATTGTGGAATGTGTTGACACATGGTTCATATATCACATTCAGAAGATTTTAAAGATTGTGCTGGAGAAATCACACAGAACTAGTTACACACTGGATTACATACCTTACTAGATACACAAACCATAACACCTCATAAGACAAAGGAATTGCAACAATGGAAACTATTTCAGTGATACTTACCGGCTGTATTGTTGTACACATATTTCATAGCACACATAATTCAAGAGAAGGAGAATAAAAATGAGTGTGGTGGGAATATTTAGCAGCACCATTAATAATACTAACACAAAGACATGCTGCTATATGAAATGCAAATGTCAAATCAAACACACATACAAGATACAAGAACGTACACTCACTGTACACCAATTGCAAATTCACACAGAGATGTGTGCCAAATACACTATAAAACATCACGTCCACACACATAACATGACAGTGTGAGGGCTAAATAAGGTTCTGGCATTCCAGCATGTGCTACACACATGGTGCACAATCCCAGTGCTTGCTGTGGGCTGGTTAACATTGGAGAGCTTCACTTCACCCTCTCTACCCTCTCACTCCCTGTGTATTTGCTGTTTCTGTACAGTGCATTGTCAGCACAAACAACTCTAAGTACTTGTTGCAAGATTGGATCCACAGGAAATGCATCAGTGGAAATGTGTGCAGTGATACTTACCCTCTGTAGTGTTGTACACATAGTTCATAGCACACATAATTGAAGAGAAGGAGAATAAAAATGAGTGTGGTGGGAATATTTAGCAGCACCATTAATAATACTAACACAAAGACATGCTGCTATATGAAATGCAATTGTCAAATCAAACACACATACACAAAAAACAAACGTACACTGAACACCAATAGCAAATTCACGCAGGGATGTGTGCCAAATACACATGCACATCTATTTAAATCATCATGTATACACACAAAAAATGATGGTGTGAAGACTAAACAGAGTTTAGGCATTCGAGCATGAACTATACAATCCCAGTGGTTGCTGTGGGCTGGATAGCATTGGGAGCTTCACCCCACCCTCCCTACCCTCACAATCCCCGTGTATTTGCCATTTCTGTGGTGTGGATTGTAAGCACAAACAAGTCTAAGTACTTGTTGCAAGATTGCATCTATAGGAAATGTATCAGTGGAAATGTGTGCAGTGATACTTACCCTCTGTAGTGTTGTAAACATAGTTCATAGCACATATAATTGAAGAGAAGGAGAATAAAAATGAGTGTGGTGGGAATATTTAGCAACACCATTAATAATACTAACACAAAGACATGCTGCTATATGAAATGCAAATGTCAAATCAAACACACAAACATAAAACACAAATGTACACTGAACACCAATAGCAAATTCACACAGGGATGTGTGCCAAAAACACATGCACATGTATATAAAACATCATGTCCACACACAAAACATGACGGTGTGAGGACTAAACAGGGTTCTGGCATTCGAGCATGTGCTATACACATGGTGCACAATCCTAGTGCTTGCTGTGGGCTGGTTAACATTGGAGAGCTTCACTCCACCCTCTCTACCCTCTCACTCCCTGTGTATTTGCTGTTTCTGTACAGTGCATTGTCAGTACGAACAACTCTAAGTACTTGTTGCAAGATTGGATTCATAGGAAATGTATCAGTGGAAATGTGTGCAGTGATACTTACCAGCTGTAGTGTTGTAAACATAGTTCATAGCACACATAATTCAAGAGAAGGAGAATAAAAATGAGTGTGGTGGGAATATTTAGCAGCACCATTAATAATACTAACACAAACACATGCCGCTATATGAAATGCAAATTTAATTAATACAAATCAAACACACAAACATATAAACACACGTACACTGAACACCAATAGCAAATTCACACAGGGATATGTGCCAAATTACACATGCACATGATCATGTACACACACAAAACATGATATTGTGAAGAATAAACAGGGTTCTGGCATTCCAGTATGTGCTATACACATGGTGCACAATCCCAATGCTTGCTGTGGGCTGGTTAGCATTGGAGAGCTTCACTTCACCCTCCCCACCCTCCCACTCCCTGTGTATTTGCTGTTTCTGTACAGTGCATTGTCAGAACAAAAAACTCTAAGTACTTGTTGCAAGATTGGATCCATAGGAAATGTGTCAGTGGAAATGTGTGCAGTGATACTTACCCACTGTAGTGTTGTACACATAGTTCATAGCACACATAATTCAAGAGAAGGAGAATAAAATGAGTGTGGTGGGAATATTTAGCAACACCATTAATAATACTAACACAAAGACATGCTGCTATATGAAATGCAAATGTCAAATCAAACACACATACAAAATACACGAACATACACTGAACACCAATAGCAAATTCACACAGGGATGTGTGCCAAATACACAAGCAAATCTATTTAAATCCTCATGTATACACACAAAAAATGATGGTGTGAAGACTAAACAGAGTTCTGGCATTCGAGCATGAGCTATACAATCCCAGTGCTTGCTGTGGGCTGGATAGCATTGGGAGCTTCACCCCACCCTCCCTACCCTCACAATCCCCGTGTATTTGCCATTTCTGTGGTGTGGATTGTAAGCACAAACAAGTCTAAGTACTTGTTGCAAGATTGCATCTATAGGAAATGTATCAGTGGAAATGTGTGCAGTGATACTTACCCTCTGTAGTGTTGTAAACATAGTTCATAGCACATATAATTGAAGAGAAGGAGAATAAAAATGAGTGTGGTGGGAATATTTAGCAACACCATTAATAATACTAACACAAAGACATGCTGCTATATGAAATGCAAATGTCAAATCAAACACACAAACATAAAACACAAATGTACACTGAACACCAATAGCAAATTCACACAGGGATGTGTGCCAAAAACACATGCACATGTATATAAAACATCATGTCCACACACAAAACATGACGGTGTGAGGACTAAACAGGGTTCTGGCATTCGAGCATGTGCTATACACATGGTGCACAATCCTAGTGCTTGCTGTGGGCTGGTTAACATTGGAGAGCTTCACTCCACCCTCTCTACCCTCTCACTCCCTGTGTATTTGCTGTTTCTGTACAGTGCATTGTCAGTACGAACAACTCTAAGTACTTGTTG
Organism: Ephydatia muelleri; assembly: GCA_013339895.1. Classification (NCBI taxonomy): domain Eukaryota; kingdom Metazoa; phylum Porifera; class Demospongiae; order Spongillida; family Spongillidae; genus Ephydatia; species Ephydatia muelleri. The sequence continues at coordinate 27,285 of JABACO010000138.1, forward strand.
CAAGATTGGATTCATAGGAAATGTATCAGTGGAAATGTGTGCAGTGATACTTACCAGCTGTAGTGTTGTAAACATAGTTCATAGCACACATAATTCAAGAGAAGGAGAATAAAAATGAGTGTGGTGGGAATATTTAGCAGCACCATTAATAATACTAACACAAACACATGCCGCTATATGAAATGCAAATTTAATTAATACAAATCAAACACACAAACATATAAACACACGTACACTGAACACCAATAGCAAATTCACACAGGGATATGTGCCAAATTACACATGCACATGATCATGTACACACACAAAACATGATATTGTGAAGAATAAACAGGGTTCTGGCATTCCAGTATGTGCTATACACATGGTGCACAATCCCAATGCTTGCTGTGGGCTGGTTAGCATTGGAGAGCTTCACTTCACCCTCCCCACCCTCCCACTCCCTGTGTATTTGCTGTTTCTGTACAGTGCATTGTCAGAACAAAAAACTCTAAGTACTTGTTGCAAGATTGGATCCATAGGAAATGTGTCAGTGGAAATGTGTGCAGTGATACTTACCCACTGTAGTGTTGTACACATAGTTCATAGCACACATAATTCAAGAGAAGGAGAATAAAATGAGTGTGGTGGGAATATTTAGCAACACCATTAATAATACTAACACAAAGACATGCTGCTATATGAAATGCAAATGTCAAATCAAACACACATACAAAATACACGAACATACACTGAACACCAATAGCAAATTCACACAGGGATGTGTGCCAAATACACAAGCAAATCTATTTAAATCCTCATGTATACACACAAAAAATGATGGTGTGAAGACTAAACAGAGTTCTGGCATTCGAGCATGAGCTATACAATCCCAGTGCTTGCTGTGGGCTGGATAGCATTGGGAGCTTCACCCCACCCTCCCTACCCTCACAATCCCCGTGTATTTGCCATTTCTGTGGTGTGGATTGTCAGCACAAACAACTCTAAGTACTTGTTGCAAGATTGCATCTATAGGAAATGTATCAGTGGAAATGTGTGCAGTGATACTTACCGCCTGTAGTATTGTACACATAGTTCATAGCACACATAATTCAAGAGAAGGAGAATAAAAATGAGTGAGGTGGGAATATTTAGCAGCACCATTAATAATACCAACACAAAGACATGCTGCTATATGATATGCAAATGTCAAATCAAACACACAAACATAAAACACAAATGTACACTGAACACCAATAGCAAATTCACACAGGGATACACATGCCCATGTATACAAAACATCATGTCCACACACAAAACATGACGGTGTGAGGACTAAACAGGGTTCTGGCATTCCAGCATGTGCTACACACATGGTGCACAATCCTAGTGCTTGCCGTGGGCTGGTTAACATTGGAGAGCTTCACTCCACCCTCTCTACCCTCTCACTCCCTGTGTATTTGCAGTTTCTGTGCTGTGCATTGTCAGCACGAACAACTCTAAGAACTACTAGATGTTGCGAGATTGGACACATAGGAAATGTATCAGTGGAAATGTTTGCAGTGATACTTACCTGTAGTGTTGTAAACATAGTTCATAGCACACATAATTCAAGAGAAGGTAAATAAAAATGAGTGTGGTGGGAATATTTAGCAGCACCATTAATAATACAAACACAAACACATGCTGCTATATGAAATGCAAATTTAATTAATACAAATCAAACACACAAACATATAAACACACGTACACTGAACACCAATAGCAAATTCACACAGGGATGTGTGCCAAACTACACATGCATATGATCTTGTACACACACAAAACATGATAGTGTGAAGAATAAACAGGGTTCTGGCATTCCAGTATGTGCTATACACATGGCGCACAATCCTAGTGCTTGCTGTGGGCTGGTTAGCAATGGAGAGCTTCACCCCACTCTCCCTACCCTCGTACTACCTGTGTATTTGCCTTTGATGTACAGTGCATTGTCAGCACAAACAACTCTAAGTACTTGTTGCAAGATTGGATCTATAGGAAATGTATCAGTGGAAATGTGTGCAGTGATACTTACCCTCTGTAGTGATGTACACATAGTTCATAGCACACATAATTGAAGAGGAGAAGAATAAAAGTGAGTGTGTTGGCAAATGATAGCAGAAGCATTCATAATACCAACATAAACACAAGTCCATGCATGAAAACTCAGACCACACATTAAGACACTTACATGCACATACTCACACATGCTCTATGACACACAAATACATTGTATTACTACATATTGTGGAATGTGTTGGCACATGGTTCATGTATCACATTCAGAAGATTTTAAAGATTGTGCTGGAGAAATCACACAGAACTAGTTACACACTGGATTACATACCTTACTAGATATACAAACAGTAAATTCTAAACACCTCATAGAACAAAGGAAGTGCAAACATGGAAACATGTTAAGTGTCGTACACATAGTTCATAGCACACATAAGTCAATAGAAAGAGAATAAATAGGTGTGTGGTGTGAACTTTGAAGAACAGCATTAATAATAACACAAACACATGCCGCTATTTGAAATGCAAATTTAATTAATTCAGATCAAACACACATTCATATACACACACGTACATTGAACACCAATAGCAAATTCACACAGGGATGTGTGCCAAATACACATGCACATGTATATAAAACATCCTGTACACACACAAAACATGATGGTGTGAGGACTAAACAGGGTTCTTGCATTCGAGCATGTGCTATACACATGGTGGACAATCCCAGTGCTTGCTGTGCGCTGGTTAGCATTGGACAGCATCACTCCACCCTCCCTACCCTTCCACTCCCTGTGTATTTGCCTTTGCTGTACAGTGCATTGTCAGCACAAACAACTCTAAGTACTTGTTGCAAGATTGGATCTATAGGAAATGTATCAGTGGAAATGTGTGCAGTGATACTTACCATCTGTAGTGTTGTACACATAGTTCATAGCACACATAATTGAAGAGAAGAAGAATAAAAGTGAGTGTGTTGGCAAATGATAGCAGAACCATTCTAAATTGCAACATAAATCCAAGTCCATGCATGAAAACTCAGACCACACATTAAGACTCTTACATGCACATACTCACACATGCTCTATGATACACAAATACATTGTATTACTACATTTTGGAAGAATGCGTTGGCACATAGTTTATGGAAGATTTTAAAGATTGTGCCAACAAAAGCACACAGAACTATTTACACACTGGAACAGGTACAGTGTACCTTCTATAAACAAACATTAATGACTTAACATATCAAAGGACACAAGAAATGCAACAATCGAAAATTGTTCTTTGATACTTACATCCTGTAGTGTTGTACACATAGTTCATAGCATACATAATTCAAGAGAAGGAGAAGAAACATTATTGTATTGGACATTTTGTTCAATTATAATACTAAGATAAATACATGCCACTGCAATAAACACACATGCAATTAATACATACACACATACACATACACAAACACACACTATGATGTCCATGCAAAGTCACACATGCAGCATGGCAAAATCACACATACACATGTCTATAAAACATCATGTACACACACAAAACATGATGGGGAGGGGACTAAAGAGGGTTCTGGTTTCCCAGGCATGCGATATACACATGGTGCTCTTCCTTAGTGCTTGCTATTAGTTGTCCAGCATTTGGGAGCTTCACTCCACCCTCCCTACCCTCCCATTCCCTGTGTAGTTGCCTTTGCTGTAAAGTGCATTGTAAGCACAAACAACTCTAAATACTTGTTGCAAGATTGGATCTATAAGAAATGTATCAGTGGAAATGTGTGCAGTGATACTTACCAGCTGTAGATTTGTACGCATAGTTCAAAGCACATGTGTAGTATATAAATTTGTGTGTGTGTGTGTGTGTTGGAAAAAGATTTGGACAACCATTTAACATTTTGTACAGTGCCATTGCTACCATTGTAAAGTAATACACATTTACACAAATACATATCGCTAGATCGGTCACACATAAAAAAGGTTAATGAGCTTTGGTTGAAGTGTGAAAAGAGAGTAAACTAAGTTTGTAATGGTCAAATCTTCCATTATGGACCTATGCCAAATTGCAAATATACTCACACACACACACACACACAATACGCACACATGTACACACATGCACACGCAAACCTAAGTGTTAGATTAAATGACAAGTTCGCTAGTGGGAGCATTCTAAATGAAATTAACTTCTCCAGCCGTTGGAAAAGCGACTTGGATGTAGGATTGTGTGGTTCACAGAGCCAATAAGAAACAAAGTATGGTTCCCTTTGCCCTGTTACAGTGGTGTTTGATAGGATGTTAGAGTTAAATAGTCCTAACATGTGTAACTAGGATGTTCCACAATACGTATATCACTGATCGTGTATCAATTTTGCACCAACCTTTCTTTTTTTGTTACCTGCTAGGGGTATCATATCTTTAGCCATGCAGTCACATTGGAAAATGAAAGTATTGTGGATTCTGGACAGAGGGCTGCATCATTGCGAGTGGAACAGTAGGACAACAACTTGGTGTTTCAGGCTCATGTGGCCAAGGATAACACAGTGTAACAAAGAGAAGGCTGGTCATGGTGTGTGGTGATGCAAGGATGATACTACAGTGCTGTGGATCTGTGCATGCATATAAGGAGTGAGTGAGAATATTAAAGGGACACGTGATTGCAAGTGGTGTGGTGCATTATATCGGCTCGGTCCCATCGCATGTATGGTGACAGAAGTGGGATCAATCCGAAACTGTCATTTAGGATCCAGGAAGAGCATCTATGACAGGGTGGAGGGTGAAGCTGAAGTGGACATGGTGAAACGGTAGACTGGCTGTGCACCCAAATGTGTAGACCTTCGAATAGCCTCCAAGAGAGGGAAGCTCTAAAGTGGAGAACATGATGATGGTGGAGGCCATGCCAAAGCTAAAAGGACCTGGAATTGTTCAGCCATCATGTTAGGAGATTGAGTGGGAAGTTAAACAGTAATGGGAAGGGATACCTAGAGCCTACTCCAGCAGCATGAATCTTTGTGACAGTGCATGGGGATCATCAACGCAGCAGTGCTGAAGGAGTGGGTGATCAGGTGGACGAACCTTCAATCCCCTCTAAATAGTATGCCGTATTGGGTGCACTGTATGTCTGCTGTGTGGACTACGTGTATTCGGGGGTCTGGTGATTGGATGAGCTACTGGCAGTTGGAAAGCTTGGAGAAGCAGCTTGACACTAGCATCGCTCAAGCTGAGGCTAGTTCGAATAGTCACATGGAGCTAAAGCAATGTAAAAGGATACTACTAGTGACGATTGAACCTTGTTAACATTACCATATGTGTGGTGTGCTTATGTCATGGTAAATGACTATGTGTGTCAGTGGCATCATGATGTATCCTCCATAGGTGTAATGTGGCCCCCAATTCTGATAGAACAAATGCCAATGAATGAGCTACATGTGGGTCACTGAATCATGCATGAAATACTGCCATTACAAAATCGATTCATTTTAACATGCACAATTCCTGTTCCTGGTAGGCCTACAAGAATGATTGATTGTTACATCACAACATAGCTCTATTCTAGCCATTATTGCAAAAGGGACACCATTTTCAAAGTGTTTTGATTGTATTTGTTGTGATTTTCAGCAGAATACATAAATAAACAGAACAAAGTAAAATCAACATTCTGAAGGCAAGCAACGGCATAAATATGTGCTCTATACTTCCTATCAAAAGGAAACAAATTTGCAATTCAATGTTATGAATAACATGAGATGCTCAAATAGGTGGGAACTAAAGAATTCCATGTGGGAATGACACTCTCAGTGAAAAAGTTAAATCATAAAGTATGATGAGGCAGGATCTTGATCTCAGAACACGATTAAGAATATCCTATGATGAAATAGGTCCTGTATGATTAGTTGAAAAATGCATCAACAGAAAGATTAACCGAAGTATGGAATATTTTATAACAAATGACAAGAGATCTTCGATGCTCTATGAACTGAAGGAGCAAGGTAGCAAGGTGGCTACCATACTCCATGTATGGGATACCAGCACACTTCTATATGGCTCAAGTTCCTATATTTGAACTGAGACAGCTCACCACTAATGCATCAATTGAATTCATATCGACCAAAACATGCATTTAGGTTTACATGTACTAATGCCATAGATGAGATGGTTGACATACAGGTTCAGTCACTTTTAGTCCAGTTCAGCATGCAAGGCTAGCACCACAAGGTCTCACACTCTATTGCTCTCTGGCTGAAGGTTCAACACTGGCATGTACACTGTAAGTTACAATTTTCCTTAGACCATTTTTCAATGAAATAAGACCAATAAACACAGTTGTTAGGCATCACCCGATGTGGCCACACCTCTAAATAAGCATGTATATCGTACATGCTGTAGCCAGTTATGCAAATTAATGCTAATCCATTACTTGACACTAAATACCACGTACGTACATTTCCAACTGCATTGACATCAACACCTCCAGATATCAGTTGTTGGATGGTCTCTACATCACCAAGTGCGCATGCAGTGAAAAGCTGTGGTGGATGAATGAAACATTGAAGTAACTCACTAATGCAATACATCAACTGTAAGATTTCAACAAGTTTCCAAAAAGTCTTTGAATGCACTACTACTGTTATCTTATTAAGGCCAAAGTCATTTCCATGTCTGTGCTCCTATTCTACGCGCAGTTCATTGCATATGGGATACATTATATGCATGAAACCATGACTTATTATCATTCTGGCCAATGCAATATGTTCATGTTTCTTCATATCCATAATACCTTCCATACAGTGATACAATACGCATGTACATGTACAACAATACACTACACATAGTTGCATACACTAATCAGGATACATGCAATTATTTGGCTCAACCAGACCAGCACACAGAACTGGTACAGATAATAACTGTGCATCTTGAACATAACCATTCATGTACACATAGGTACGCATAGCATACGTATCTCACAGTCACAGCTGGACCACAGGGATCCTAGTTACGGATTTGGATACATGATGTGTGAACACATGACATTGACAAAATTGTTAACCGATTATGCGTGGAAGTAAAAATATTTCATGCATCAGTGTGGGTAGCATACATACATGGTTGTATGTTAAGTGTACTTTGCGATGCGTTGGTAGTCGTGGTGGTTGTACTCTGAGTATACTTAGTGATGTGTTGGTATCTATGTACCGCATGTGTGCAGAGTGTGCAGTGTATACGCTGCAGGTTTGAAGACCTTACCATATGTGCTGTGTCCCTCCCTTACATGAAGACTTGTAAGAGAGCAACAATTCTATTTGATTTTGTACAGAACCTGTTGGTAACAAATCACTCGCTTCAAAGGTACAAAGAAATGAAAAGATACAAAAATCTAACTTCTATTTGCCTGCAAATGCAACTAGACCCTATGCACTGAAAAAAAATCAACTATCTCAAATGCCCACTTGGGTAGACATGCTGGCTTGCGTTTACACTCTTCACTTAGCGCTATCACACACCCAGCAGTAATGTACACAAGTACATCTAGCTACAGATGTAGGCATGATGCATATACACACATATACATGCTGGATTGAATTTTTATTTCGGTGCATATAGGGTCAAGTAATGACCAGTAAAATGAATGGCAGACATTACTTGTGATAATTAAGTACTAATACACGTGGCGATAGACTCATTAAATGACGACGTTACTCGGCCCTGACCCCCGTTCCTAAGTTTAGACCCCGGACCTTTTTCGAAGGCAGGTCGGGGTACTGTGCAATACGTGTACGCCATGAGTAAAATATAATCCCGAGGGCGGGGGGCAATAAAATCAGAATGAGATCCCCATCGTCCAATACTGTAGACCTTGAAGAGAGGATTACGAATCTGCTTTTAAAATAAAATCTGACTGAAGAATAAAAGTTACGCCATATCCAGAAATGCGCGGTCAAAGTCTTGCGGTTTGTACATTCACGTATACTTCCGGATAACTCCCGTAGAAAATGAACGGCTGTTTATAAACTTGATTGTTAATCAATAACGTAATAGGGTATAACTTTACTATCAATATTGCTTCAGATACGTACGATCTTGATTTAGCTGAACACAAAATAACTGCTTTGTATTGAAAATTGTTGTAGTTTTTGTGAAAACAGCACTTCCATAGAGATGTAGGAAAATCAATAATCCTACAGAAACAGCATCATCGTCCTACCACACCTCTACCCAGGGCACCAAAGTTGTGGTAGAAGCTATTAAGGGATGTGGTGAATTTAGCTCTGCCTGTCACCTGGATGCAATCAGCAGGGCAAGACATGAGTCGCGAAAAGGACTTGACGAGATTGCCAAAAAGAAACTAGATGCCATTCTTGCAATTCTTTCACCAGGCAGACAACGTGCAATCATGAGGGTGGTTGAGGGCAAAACGTCCAGCTGGTTGACGACTCTGCCACTTCAAAGCTGCCACTTTGATTTGGCTCCTGTACAGTTCAAAGATGGCCTAGCTCTGCGCTATTTGCGACATCCATCTAATCTGCCAGCCAAATGCAATGGTTGTGGAGCTAATTTCACCCTCCAACATGCCCTACACTGTAAGAAGGGGGGACTTGTTATACTACGCCACAATGCGACTGCATTGGTGATCTTGCCAGTCAGGTGTGCATGGCCCCAAGTTATAAAGGAGCCTATTGTAAATGAAGCTACTGCCACCTCAAGTGATCCAGGACTAAGGCTTGACCTGGGAATCAGAGGTGTTTGGCAACCACAGGTGGAGGCGTTGTTTGATGTCCGTGTCATAGACCATCTCACTGCCATCGAGCACCTAATGCCATTCTTGAATCCAGCTCACAGGAGAAGAAGAGAATGTACAAAAAGGCAGTTGAAGACAGAAGAGGCACCTTCACCCCATTTGTCCTTTCCGTGGATGGACTACTTCACAAAGAGGCTAGTCACTTCATTAAGCACATGGCCACTGCTCTGTCTTCAAAGTGGGACAAAGCCTATTCTATCACCAGCAGCTACATCAGATCACGGCTCGCTTTTGCAGGGGTTCGAGCAGTGACCCTCTGTCTTAGAGGATCCCGCACCAAATGGAGAAGTGGGCTGGGGTTTGATGATGGTGCTCCTCTGGCTCATTCATGGAGTAAATTTTTTGACTTATTATTTCTCTTTTTAATTACTTAAGTATCATCTAATTGTACGTATTTCATGTTTTTAAAGTAATTGATTTTCTTGTAAAATACTTCATTAATGTATTCTGCAGCTCATAATTCTTACACCAGTTTAGATTCAGTTTTTGTGATACCCCAGAATAAGAGATCATGCAGTTGTATTAGAGATATTTACCTAGTATAGATTTTGACCATTTGAATTTTAAATTGTTTTGGGTCACAAGGACAGGGATTCAATTAGCGCCATCTTGTTGAGTGTTTTTAATGTAGATGCATCACAATTAATTAACTGGTACGTTATATTGTATGGGTTACTTAGCTAGCTTAGCGTATACGTACGTATACGCTAAAGACTAGCTAAAGCTCTAGTATAGCTGGCTCGACCTCGAGTCCAGGACATCTATTCGATATTCGCTGGCTGTACCAAGGATTGCTAACTACTAGCTTTAGTCGTTGGCTGTACCAAGTGAGAGTATACATGTAAGTGTATTCGTCCACTTCTTCGTGTGCGCGTGTTCTGTGCACGCGTGAGTGCGTACGTGTGTATGTATGTGAGTGTGCGCGCGTGTATGTGTGTGTGTGTGTGTGTGTGTGTGTGTGCACGCGCAGATTGTGTATCTCTTGTGTAAGTGGCTATGAATCTTTCCTCTCTCCCTCTCAGTCTGCATGCATGTGTGTGCGTGGGTGCGTGTGTGTATGTACGTACGTATGTATGTATGTATGTATGTATGTATGTATGTATGTATGTATGTGTATGTATGTATGTATATGTATGTATGTATGTATGTATGTATGTATGTATGTATGTATGTATATGTATGTAAGTATCTATGATCTGTATATGTATGTATGTATGTATGTATGTATGTATGTATGTAAGTATCTATGATCTGTATATGTCAATATGTATGTGTGATGTGTATGCATGCTTGTGTATAAATTTTGGTTTCATTGGGACCATACATGGGAAATACAACCATCCCATATGTGTGGATAACAACACAACATTCGTACTATTTTGAATGCATCAGATGGAGAGACAACAATTGGCATCCAGTATGAAAGTGGGAGAGTGGTAATAAGTACATTTAACTCGTACTGGTACTATCTCTGCACCCACTCCCTCAGTTGTAAAATACTATGGACAAAATTTCTACAATTCAGGAGCCCTTTGCTTGAATGCAAAACTAAGTTGTTTGTGAAGCCAGAACAGAGTAAGACTATGAGCTGTGTGTGTTGTTAGTGTGTGCGTTTGTATAGTGTGTGTGTGTGCGTGCGTTTGTGTGTGTGTGCACGTGTGTGTGTGTGTGTGTGTGTGTGTGTGTGTGTGTGTGTGTGTGTGTGTGTGTGTTGCATACAAGTGTGTACTAGTATAGACCTATTCATTATGTGCTAGACCTTACAATTGTGTGCTATGTAAACTGTGATTAGCCTAATCTGATGTTAGACTGTAGTCTGAGAACAGTAGGTCCATATGTACTGTAAGTAGGTATGTAGGCCTATGTAGGTACATGTAAGTCCAGGGTAGCCTATGTAGGGACATGGGTAGGCCTATGTAGGTACGTAGGTCCAGGGTAGGCACATGTAGGTCCAGGGTAGGCCTATGTAGGTACATGTACATGTAGGTAGGTCCAGGGTACTAGTATAGGCCTATGTACATGTAGTTACATTGTAGGTCCAGGGTGGTACAGGTGGTGATGAACACGTAGGCAAAGATGAGGAGAGTGAAGATGAGGATAACTATTCAGATGAAATTGAAGTTGACTAAAACATCTGGACCCTTGCACAAGTACAATTGTATGGTCCTTGAAGATAATTTCATTATATGGTAGGTCCATTATATGCTATGTAAACTGTGGTTAGCTAATCTGATGTTTAGCTGCCTGTTAGGTGTTGTGAACTCCCAGTTCTAAGAGAACAAACTGTGTACCTGTACATGTATGTCTTAAAAGCACACACTATATATGCTATATAAAAACCACACATAGTGTGCAGCGATGGTGATGGCATGCATGGGAGCATTAGTCCTGATGCCATAAACTTCACAATCAAGTACATGATGGGAGGGGGGTGAGTGGCCTGATGCAAAGCCTTTGGCCTAGTGGTAGAGGCATTATAGTCTATTGCATAATGTCCTGGTACTTTGCTGTTCTAGGGTTCAATAAGAGAGCTCTGTTTTAAAAGTCTGTTTGGGACTGTTTCTATGGAGATGAGACGACATGAAAACCCTGTATCAATTTTCTTGTACTGGTGAAGAACAGCAGGGTCCAGGAACCCAATGTTGAGACTGACCACCTGGAGTCATCCACCTCAGGCTCAGCGAATTTACTCAAGAATCGGAGATTTGACCCTAGGTTCCAACCTACCAGGCAAGATGTCAGCTGGTCCGGAGGGCATGCACTTCTTCATCAGGTGGTCCAAAACCAACCAGATGGGCAGGTGTGTTCAGTATACCAAAGGCAGGCACATGTGTCCAGTTCCAGCAATGGAGGCCTACAGAGAATGCTGTCACTGTTCCACTCACTCCTCACCCCTCTTCCACTTCAAAGATGGGAGAACACTCACATCTAAGAGCTGCCGCTCCACCTTTCTATCCCTGGTATGGTGGAGCTATGTGGCTACAATCCAGCCAAATACAACACCCACATTGGTGCAGCCATGTACAGTAGCTGTCAGAACAGGCCTTCCCGCTGACACCATTTGGAACCTCAGAAGAGGTGAAGCAAAGCATACCAGACATATGTATTGGTGCAGCCACAGTACATGTAAACTCTAATTGCTAACGAGCAATAGCACAAATTGTGTATGTTTTAACTGCACATTACATGTATCTATGTTCACACAAACCACACACTGTGTGCAGAGACAGGGGTTGGGCCTGATGCCATAACATGGGAGGGGGGTGGAGTGTGCTTTGACCCTGATGCAGGGCTTTGGCCTAGTGGTAGACTGCTCCGCGCCCCGATGTGTAGACAAAGCTTTCCTTAATGTCAGTATATATTGTGATAGCGCTCTTCCATTGGCGAAGTCCCAGAGAGTGCTTCACAGTTAAGTGTATTGATCGACGCTCCAGCCGCACACATGCAGACAAATATTGAAAATGCGGCACATGCAGACTTGATGTTAATCGATCTAGGTAAGACTGAGAAGCCTAGGTAGGTCGTAGCTGTACTGGAAAGGGCTAACAAATCATTTTTTTCCCCTGCGTGTAAGCGTATCAGTGCACGTGCCTAGCCTACGCGCTTCATTCATCGAGCTGCATGCAGGCTAAACGAACAATAAACTTCAAGTAAAAACAACCCATTATATAGATCAAAAGTGTTCATGACGACGTCTTGTATATAATATATATAGTAGCCATCACCATAATGCATTAACAGTGAGCTAGGGTGGGTGGGTGTCCCTCTAGCTGGCAGTCTAGACCTATGGGAATTGGGGGGAGGAGGCTAGGGAAAAGGTTTCCACTTAGCTACCTGGCTTGCTATTGGCTCAGATCATCAAAATCCAGCAGCCTTGTTAATCTTCAGCTGAATTAACTTATTGTGCACATTTATTCACCATTGGACCATTCATTGCCAACGCAATGGCATACTTATATGAATAAATTATGCGCGGTACAAATTATATTTTTGTCTTGATTTTAGTTAAAGAATGGTTAATGTAATCATTTTTCGAAGTACATTGATCATAATCAGACCGATTTATACACTTGTTTAAAATTCAATTTGTAATAAAAAGCAAGATGATCGCCTATGTATGGGCCATTTCTGAATATGCACGACATTGCAGTCGTATAGACGGCCGTCCGTAAACGAGTGATTGTTACCAACAGGGTCTATGCAAAAGTTAAATAGCTATATCGTGTAGGGGAGGGGATAAGGTCTTCCAACCTGACACTGCACACTCAGCGCACATACACGGCTATCAACACATCACTAAATACATTCAGCTTTTGCTACCAACGCATCCCTATAGCCACTCAGCGTACAACCATGTATGCACCCACACACAACACTAAGTCCACTCAGCGTACAGTTATGCGCTACCAGCTACATACTATACATGTATAGCTCAATCAGATTATGATACAAATGATTATCTCTGGCTCAAAAGAGTTGCGTCGATCACAACCGCTGCAAAACAAAACCTCACACGATCACGCAAAAATAATAGTCCCTCTGAAATATTCCACGCCATGCGGTACATACAAGTACGCTGATACCATGCATGAAAACATATTACAATTCCGTGTTTAAAACGGGGGGGCGTAGGGGGTGGTACTAAATTTGCATTAACAACGTGTGTTGTTTCGCGTCAGATTTACATGGGAGCAGAACGAATATATATTTTCCAGTCAAAGGACATAACCGCCTTACACCTCCAACGAGTCAGCGATGGATTAAAACATTTCACCCCTCGCCTAATTTGGTTAGCAAGATTGTGAAGGTGTGGCAAGTACGTAATCAAATTGATAATGGCATCACTGTGAAAGGTAGAGGTCATTTTCAAAAAGCAGTGTCAAGTTAGCCTGGTTTTAGTGTGAAAACATCGAGTTGAAAGCTTTCAAAAACGAGTATATCTAGGGCTAGAAGTAACACATTCGCGTGATCCGTTTCCTCGTAGCTGGAATTTGCCACCTTGGAAACATATTTTCCGTTCAACATACCTTACTGTACACTGTAATATACTATACACATGCCATCAGTGTGGAACCTGTTCCGCCTCATCATCCCAGTGCCTCCAAAACCTTACCCCGACTCTGGACTTACTCTTTTCACATCACTGTTGCTGTCATCCATTTCAGTCGCTTGTGCTATACTGTATACGAGTTAATTAATTCTCAACACGTGAGTGTACGCAACCCACAACAGGATGTTAGCGACCAATCAATACGGATATAAGGATTCAAATTTAGATCCTTATATGGCTTTTAACTCTTTGAACGCCAAGTGCATATATACATGCATTCTCACACATTCACAACCATATAATCATCTGTAGGATACATGTCGTCAGTGTTGTGCTATTACAAAGGATCGCTTTGAAAACCATGTTGTACATTTGCATACATGCAATTCAGTGACATGTATGTAAACCAGCCAGTAGATGCTGAAGTCAAACCCAGGTGGGGCACTGGGGTGTACGCACATCATGTGTGTCCATCATTACCCTCGCACATACGGTAGTAACAAACCATACTTATTATGAACTGGAAAAAGGCAGATAGAGTGGCATTTTTTTAAAACATGTTGTACTACACTAATGTGGGATACACATTCCTGTTCTGGGAGTGAATAGCATTAGTGAAGTCATCTGAACAATGTGCACAATTACTACAGTTGTAAATTAACCAAACATATCATGTACTTACAAGGTCACAAGTGCAGCAAACATGCATGCATTATGAAGTTGCGAGCCACACATTACTGTCAGGGAAGCCGGTTACAGCCGAAACCCAGAGGTCATCTGATGAGCTACATGTTGATAAGTCACGTCAGGGTGATAACGAGAGGCTGAATGACTGCCTGCACAGCATGTTATCGCGGCGCGGGACCAGACCAGTTTAGAACCGGTTTACCATAGATCCCATATAAACCCCCTTTGAGTGTTCTTGAGCAATTGTTGTACTACACAGCCAACCCTTACCAATATTGGCTCAAGGATGATAAACGCAAAAACCTTGGTACAATAATGATATAAAACATGACCCAATACTGATATATTATCTTCATTGCGTCAATGTTGATATAGCAACATGGAACAGGTTGATAAAATCCTGGGACAATAGCTGACTATCATTTTTACATAAACCATGATATCAATATTGCTTCAATAATGATAATAAATTGGCTGTTGGATCGACAGTTTGTTTTATACAAATGTTTGAGCCCTTGTTCATCAGGATTGGTGAACCTTTATTCAGTGATACAGACTGCCCCATGTTTGAACTTTCGCGAAATATCGAAGCAGTTGAAGGATGCAAAGTGTTAAAAGCCGTGTCCTTCGTCCACGACTGCTTTAGTGAAGGGTGCCACTTTGAGGAAATGGTAACTACAGTGCCAATAGAAAGAGAGAAAGTTGGAGTTAACAAAAAAGTATTTGTTCACGATTATTCGAATAAACTGTATTGTTTAATAATTATTGTTTGAATGCCTAAAAATTTGACGGCCGTTCCTCCGTCAGCAGCAAGTGTGTAAAGTCAGTGAATGCCCTGCCATCGTTATGTACATACTGATATGGTGAAAGCTTCTATTACAGTGACTATAGCTACACACGGTGAAAATTGTTGGAAGCTTCTAGACGTGGAGCCGTTTCACGGATTTGTTTTTAGTGACTATATCGCGCTGTTCTGTGTGAATCGGTAAGCGAGTGATTGTATCGGTTCCTTTTCGTTTTAGTGGTATTTAGATGCCAAGGAATTCTCTCATATTGTACCTCTTATTAGAGCGCATCTGGGTGTGCCGTGGAGAATTGGTGAAAAAGAGAAAGCGATGGAGATAGACAGGTTACATGAGGACGAGGTGTTGTCTTTGAGTTGGATTCGTTTGACCAGAGGTACCGGTATATCTCTGGTGTGGCTACGTGAGCTGACTTGAGAACGTAATTTATTTTGTGGAACTCACACAGGCTCTTTTGGTAAGCGAGTGATTGTATCGGTCCCTTTTCGTTTTAGTGGTATTTAGATGCCAAGTTATTATTGGAATTCTCTCATATTGTACCTCTTATTAGAGCGCATCTGGGTGGAGAATTGGTGAAAAAGAGAAAGCGATGGAGATAGACAGGTTACATGAGGACGAGGTGTTGTCTTTGAGTTGGATTCGTTTGACCAGGTACCAGTATATCTCTGGTATGGCTACGTGAGTTGACTTGAGAACGTAATTTATTTTGTGGAATTCACACAGGCTAACTCTTTTGGATATCAAAACACCAGTGCGCTTGGTGTTGTCATTTACCGGTATGGAGTCTTGCGACTTGGATGCGTGTGGCTACATGAGTTGACTTGAGAACATCATTTTTTTTTGTGGAATCCACACAGGCTAACTCTTTTGGATATCCAAACACCAGTGCGCTTGGTGTTGTCATTTACCGGTATGGAGTCTTGCGACTTGGATGCGTGTGGCTACATGAGTTGACTTGAGAACATCATTTATTTTTGTGGAATCCACACAGGCTAACTCTTTTGGATATCCAAACACCAGTACACTGACTTGCTGTTGTCGTTGTGACGTGGATGTGAGTTAAATTAATAACGGTGTGTATTAGCAAATATCCAGGTGGTGATTTGTCATCAGAGTTGTAATGAACCCACCAAAAGCTAGCTAAAACAGCTAAACAAACCTTGCGCAGCTAGCTAAGCTAAAAATAAAAACTAAAAACAGCTAAAAACAGCTAAATTTTGGTTTTGTATTTTGCTATTATAATTATACTTTATTATTGATATTAACTATGTTAAACCATCATCATTATTTGTCCATGCAATTCAGTTGGACGGGTTCGTGGCAATTTTGACATTAACTGTTTCAGGGCGGAAGTCAATAATTGAACCAATTGTGGTGGGCGGGCCGTTGTGAAAAATTAAATTGCTTTTCTATTGTTAAGATATGTTATCCATTCAGATGATGATGTAACGTACATACGTACGTAGGCATAGCGATTTTGTAGCGATTTAGCGGCGCTACGTGATATTGGACATCGCTAGCCAAATAGCGGAATGCTGAATGGTTTTTTCCGCTAAGCGGTCGCTATTTAGCTAGCGGTTACAACTCTGTTTGTCATACAGCTTTCCAAACGACCAGTTACACTGCAAGGTATGTGAACATATGTGGTGGTAATGCTTCTGCTATGGGTTGTACACAGACCATCGAGACTGTTGAGTGGATGCAAAGTATCCGTCCATTGCTCTGGTGGAGTATGCTACTTCGAGGATTTGGTGATCGCAGTGCTAATAGAAGGAGAGAGAACAAGGGACTTAATAGAATAGTTTATTGTGATGCAATCTGTATTGTTTCAAATAAAATTTCAATACCTAAAAAGGAGGTAATATTGATGTCTTAAAAGGTAATATGGTCTTGGGCCAATACTTTGGTATATCATGCTTGGCACAAGACTGCTATCATGGTTGGATCAACACTTTATCAGTGTTATATCAATATTGCGTACACATGTTTGAGTCATGTTCCCCTAAATCATTGAACCAATACAGTTACCCATATTGCCTACCAGGATGATATCATCCTGATCCAATAATGCGTCAATATTGGTCCAATTATTGATTTCTCGCTGTGTAGTTGGCTGGCGTGTACTGCTGTAGTGCGGTGCATACTCTATAGTGTGATCATGCACAGCCCGGTGATTCTGTGCATCGGTACGCTAGCGCGGTAAACGGTCATCTACACTTACACTGTCATGTAGCATTCATAACGGTTGTGTGCATATGCATGCATGCAGTACCACTACAGGGACATAGGGGACACATGCTCTCCTCCTCCATACTGTGCTGTAGTACCACTACAGGGACATAGGGGACACATGCTCCTCCTCCTCCATACTGTGCTGTAGTACCACTACAGGGAACACATGCTCCTCCTCCTCCATACTGTGCTGTAGTACCACTACAGGGACATAGGGGGGACATGCTCCTCCTCCATACTGTGCTGTAGTACCACTACAGGGACATAGGGGACACATGCTCCTCCTCCTCCATACTGTGCTGTAGTACCACTACAGGGACATAGGGGACACATGCTCCTCCTCCTCCATACTGTGCTGTAGTACCACTACAGGGAACATGCTCCTCCTTCTCCAAATTGTGCTGTAGTACCACTACAAGAACATAGGGGACACATGCTCCTCCTCCTCCATACTGTGCTGTAGTACCACTACAGGGACATAGGGGACACATGCTCCTCCTCCTCCATACTGTGCTGTAGTACCACTACAGGGACATAGGGGACACATGCTCCTCCTCCTCCATACTGTGCTGTAGTACCACTACAGGGACATAGGGGACACATGCTCCTCCTCCTCCATACTGTGCTGTAGTACCACTACAGGGACATAGGGGACACATGCTCCTCCTCCTCCATACTGTGCTGTTAGTACCACTACAGGGACATAGGGGACACATGCTCCTCCTCCTCCATACTGTGCTGTAGTACCACTACAAGAACATAGGGGACACATGCTCCTCCTCCTCCATACTGTGCTGTAGTACCACTACAGGGACATAGGGGACACATGCTCCTCCTCCTCCATACTGTGCTGTAGTACCACTACAGGGACATAGGGGACACATGCTCCTCCTCCTCCATACTGTGCTGTAGTACCACTACAGGGACATAGGGAACACATGCTCCTCCTCCTCCATACTGTGCTGTAGTACCACTACAGGGACATAGGGGACACATGCTCCTCCTCCATACTGAGCTGTAGTACCACTACAGGGACATAGGGAACACATGCTCCTCCTCCTCCATATTGTGCTGGAATACCACTTCTGCATGTTCTCCACTTTAGGGTACCTCTAGCTTCCATCTCTAAGAGGCTCGTCGAAGATCTACACATTTGGGTGCACAGCCAGTCTACCATTCACCATGTCCACCTCAGCTTCACCCTCCCACCCTGTCACAGACTCTCTTACACGACAGCCTGGCATCAATCCCACTTCTGCCACCATATATGCGATGGGACTTAGCCAATACAATGCACCACACCACTTGCAATCACATGTTATGTATGTTCCCTTAATATTCCCACTCACTCCTTATATGATCCACAGCACTGTAGTAAGTATCACATACTGTGCACTCATTACAAAGTCCCATTATACAGGTGTTCACGGACTGTTTCAACACTGTTGCATGGGCGTTCCCCATACATCACCACACACCGTGACCAACCTTTTCTTTGTTACACTGTGTTATCCTTGGCCACATGAGCCTGAAACACCAAGTTGATGTCCTACTGTGCCACTCGCAATGATGCAGCCCTCTGTCCAGAATCGACAATACTTTCATTTTTCTATGTGACTGCATAAATAAAGATATGATGCCCCTAGCGGGTAACAAAAAATGAAACGTTGGTGTAAAATCATGCAAAGACACGATCAGTTTTGTACAAGGATGTACTCAATAGACCTCTGTTCCTAGGGTGAATACTGTCTTATGACAGACAATACTAATTGTGGAACATTGTAATGGTTAGGCACTGTCAGTATCCCAATATTCTATCCCACCTTCTTGAGCAGTCAGATGAATATCATTCTCCTCCACAATATTTACAAGTCACACTATTTATACACACAACAGCCAATTCCATTTCCCAATCATTTGCATAAACAGATCTTCACAGTACATGGTTCCGTACTTTAGCTCCGTTACAAACATCCTAGTTACATATATTTAACTCTAACATTGTATCAAACACCACTGTAATATGGCAAAGGGAACCATACCTTATTTCCTGACTCTGTGAACCACTCAATCCTACATCGAAGTCACTTTTTCAATGGCTGGAGAAGCTAATTTCATTTAGAGTGCTCCCATTTAGAGTGCAAACTTGTGACTCAGTCTAACACTTAGGTATAAATCTGTGTTTGTGTGTGTATGTACACGTGTGCGTGTATGTGTATGTGCGTACATGTATGCGTGTGTGTGTATGTGTATATGCGTGCATGTGTGCGTGTGTGCATGTGTGTGTGTGTATGTGTGTGTGTATGTGTGAGTATATTTACAATTTGGTGTATGTCCATAATGGAAGATTTGACTTAATTTACTCTCTTCATACCTCGTTAGCATTACTTTATGTGTGACCTATCTAGAAATATGTATTTGTCTAAATGCGCACTACTTTACAACGGAAGCAAAAATACTGTACAAAATGCAAGTACTCTGCACTAGCTAAGGTGGTGGTATGGACTACATATTATGCAGCACAGTATGGAGGAGGAGCATGTGTTCCCTATTTCCCTGTAGTGGTACTGGAGGAGGAGCATGTGTCCCCTATGTCCCTGTAGTGGTACTCCAGCACAATATGGAGGAGGAGGGGCATGTGTCCCCTATGTCCCTGTAGTGGTACTACAACACAGTATGGAGGAGGAGGAGCATGTGTTCCCTATGTCCCTGTAATGGTACTACAACACAATATGGAGGAGGAGGAGCATGTGTCCCCTATGTCCCTGTAATGGTACTACAACACAATATGGAGGAGGAGGAGCATGTGTCCCCTATGTCCCTGTAATGGTACTACAACACAATATGGAGGAGGAGGAGCATGTGTCCCCTATGTCCCTGTAGTGGTACTACAGCACAGTATGGAGGAGGAGGAGCATGTGTCCCCTATGTCCCTGTAGTGGTACTACAGCACAGTATGGAGGAGGAGGAGCATGTGTCCCCTATGTCCCTGTAGTGGTACTACAGCACAGTATGGAGGAGGAGCATGTCCCCCCTATGTCCCTGTAGTGGTACTACACCACAGTATGGAGGAGGAGGAGCATGTGTCCCCTATGTCCCTGTAGTGGTACTACAGCACAGTATGGAGGAGGAGCAGGGCCGACGCCGGCATTTAAAAAGTGGTCCGGCCAAACCGCGCAGTACCGCGGGAGGAGCTAGCGCTTAATTGTATCAATCGAAGGATTAATGCAAAAAAGGAGCCAGGCAGAAGCGAGATTAGTATACATGTAAATGAATAGCTCATGCATCATGCAGAATGCGCAATTAATTAACTAAATTCATCAAGATACATCACCGAAAACAATGCGACGCCTTTCTCTTGACTAGATGAACTCTTTCGCTACTGCCTTTAGGTCCAGAGAATCTGTTTCTTCTTCACAATGGATATGCAGCATCATTATATGGTTCAGTCGAGCCTGAGTCATGGTCGTTCTCAAGTAGGTTTTAATTCTGCGTAGTGCCGAGAAAGTCCTTTCACTTGAAGCATTTGTAGCGGGAATTACCAACAATATTTTCACAATATTGGTTAGCGATTGGTGGAATATCGATGTTGATGTACATGTGGCTACTTTGAGCCTCCATAATTTTAATAACTTAACTCAGACACAATAAGACCGTTATTAACATGCATACTGGTACGTAACTCTACTGACTAGGCCCTAAGTCCATAATCCTTGCCGGTAACATTAAGAAAAAAAAAACGCTAAGCCTCAAAAAGTGGTGCGGCCATGGCCGCACCTGCTTGAACGGCGGCGTCGGCTCTGAGGAGGAGCATGATGGTGGTGGAGGCCATGCTGAAGCTAGGAGGACCTGGAATCGTTCAGCCATCATGTAAGAAGATTGAGTGGGGAGGTTATACAGGAATGGGAAGGGATGTCTAGAGCCTACTCCAGCAGCATGAATTTTGCAAGGGAAATGTGACATTGCATGGGGATCATCAATGCAGCAGTGCTGAAGGAGTGGTGATCAGGTGGACGAACCCTTCAAACCCCCTCTAAATAGTACATTGTATTGGGTGCACTGTATGTCTGCTGTGTGGACTACGTGTATTCGGGGGTCTGGTGATTGGATGAGCTACTAGCAGTTGGAAAAGATTGGAGAAGCAGCTTGACACTAGCATCACTTGGCATGTGCAAGCTGAGGCTAGTTCGAATAGTTACATGGAGCTAAAGCAATGTAAAAGGATACTACTAGTGACGATTGAACCTTGTTAACATTACCATATGTGTGGTGTGCTTATGTCATGACAAAGGACTAAATATTTGTGTCAGTGGCATCATGATCCATAGGTGTAATGTGGCCCCCAATTCTGACACAACAAATGCCAATGAATGAGCTACATGTAGGTCACTGAATCATGAAATACTACCATTACAAAATCGATTCATTTTAGCATGCACAACTCCTGTTCCTGGTAGGCCTACAAGAATGATTGATTGTTACATCACAACATAGCTCTATTGTAGCCATTATTGCAAAAGGGACACCATTTTGGAAATGTTTATTTGATGTGATTTTCAGAAGCATACATAAATAAACAGAACAAGGTAAAAAACAACATAAATATGTGCACTATACTTCTTCATAGTCATTCATGTCAGCTGCCTCACCTGGCTGTATCCATGTATAAATGATATAATGCATTAATGCATATGACAACTTACATATGCTCCCTTTCAAACCCATTTGGACGGCACAGAAAGAGGGTGAAATACAATTCGTTTTACAATCATTTGCATATGCGTCACATACCCACTTCAGTATAGGGCATAAGCAGGTTTCTGCATTGTAGTGCATGGTTACTGAATGTCATTTTAAATTTTAAGCTATTATAGCAGGATCTTACTTTCTTTAAGGAATCGGTTTCAATAAGTTGTCAGAGAGTGATTTATTTCAAAGAGAATAAGCCATATCTTATGAAGACCACATGCCCGTAGGAGTCCAACTTACACACTGATGACATATCACATTGAAAAAAGAATAAGGGATTGAGAAAATAAGACAATACATTATACTTACACACTACATACGATTTGTTGCCACAATGGAGATTACCAAATATGGAAATCAAATAATACGGCATACGGATGTAAGAAATTTGAATTCCAAGATACTTACTTCCCAACCACACTGGAGAAATGAGTTTACAATTATTCTTGAATTAAGATCAGTTTGTATAATGATCACTTACCCACTATAATCAGCAGATCCCAGTCAGTACAGCGGGATAAATCGCATGTAAATCATTTTATATTTATACAAATCATATAATGATTATAGTATTCACTTTTTTGCACTGGAGCGATTGAAATGCACGTTGCTTTGATCATGTAATGAATTCATCATAGAGTGACACTTACTGTACGCACACACCAAGGGGCTGCAAAGAGATTTTAGGAATACAGTAATAAAGCTATAAACACATTGCTGCTAGAAATGCTACCTCCCAGCCCAAATGTACTGCGACAAAAAGATTGTAGTCTATTCTATCATACCCACCAGCGATGCCGACAATCAAACTGATTGAAACTGATATGTGCAACTAGAAATGTCAATATGCAGGTGTATCCCGCTAACTGGTACACTTTCCTATTGCACATTCGGGCTTCACTTCATATCTCAAGGACTATATAACATATAAAAGATATGTATGTACAAAACTACGAGGAAATGTAAATAAGCTGTGCCTTTTTAGTGACCAGTATATACGTGTATGCTCACAGTGCTTCATGCAATACAATATTAATCCATTCACGTGCTCCGCTCAAAGGTACATACATACCTTAGGTGCACTGTAAGCCACGACCACCATAGCAATGATTATCATCACAGTCAGTCCTTTCAACATCTTCAACGAAAATTACTTCAATGTCATCCTTGTTCTGGTTTTGTGATGCATTGGCGATTAATTGCAGTTATGCATCTTAGTATTCAGTGTCACTGGCAACCACAGAGACCTTTTCATTAATATTACACGTACACATGCATATTCACATGATATACATTTGACATCTCCCCTCACTTTAGTTCACACCAGTATCCTTTTATTTTATTCAACATAGTAACATCCAAATGAGCTTCAAATCATCATGTGGTGACAAGCTGTGGATGCAGATGTTGAGACTCCAATTACAACCATACCACATCACATCAACCACACATGTGGGGGGGTCACATCTCAATGACTAATTGATGAACGGCCTTCATTTTCCTCCACAGTGTTCAGGACAGTTGTGTTGGGTGTGCTATTTCACACCTCCTTCCTCTGTCCATCTCTCCTCTTTGTCTTTCCCTTTTTTTCTCCTGTGAGCTCTCTATTTACATAGTTTTGAAAGATATAGGGGTAGAACATTCAAACATTTACCTTCACAGTACCCTCATGCTCTAACATCTGTTCTCCATTGATAGCAGGTGTGTGGTTAATTGTGCTATTATGTGTTAGAAATGGTAGTTGTTATCAACGGGTCAGAGAAGCACAGGTCATTACACCTCAATTCAACCAAAAGATAGACAGTATGTCTTTGATTTTGACTCAATATTCCATATATGAAGATCTTGATATTATAACAACCTGGACATAGATAATCAGTTAATTATCTAAGTCACACACACACACACACAAACACACATAAATGTACTACAGTACTGTAACAATGCATTGTTCCAATTATATGTGAAAGGTCTCAAAGCTGCCAGAGTTTCATATTGATGACATCCCCCATTAAAAATCAGTCATGAGGTTGGGTTGACCTACATGCAACTTTTAGTTGAACATGTGCATGATTGTGTGAGTGGTTCGCATTAGGAACAACAACTGAAATCAACACACAAGCACACACACACACACTCCCCTCTGTGGTCCTCTTGGATACCACTGAAGTGGGTTGTCACCACTATACAGCTTCCACAACCCAGTTTGGTGCCCAGCGTTTGGCCTCAAATTGCAACCACACATCATTTTGGAAGAGATGCATCTTGGTGGGGATCAGACCATCCTAGTTATGCTAGTTTTAATCTAAACTTTGCCAGCCAGGCTTCAAGCATTTGGTACGAGCTTCCAAATCCAGAATGGGAAATGCCTCTGGCCACTTAGCATAGAGTCATGCATTCAGAAGTGTATGCTGCCATGTCATAGAGGACCATATTGCCATGTTGACTCTGAATGTTGTAAGAGATGATGCCTGCTGTCAGTGGTTTGGGTGGTCTAACAGCTTTGTAAAGATTCTGAAAAGTAGTTACCACTCTGTAGCTGAATCACTCTAGTGCACTGCTGACATCATCATCAATTTTGGCACAGCGGACATGCAGCCAAAGTACTGATGCTGGCCTGGTCATTGTACATTGAGTTTCTAATTGCTTGAAATTAATTAATGCCAACAATTCTATGAAGCTTTTGGAGTATTTGGTTTATGAAGCCTCGTGGTTTCACATGCACCATGGAGTAGTAGCTTTGCAATATATATAGCTGTCAGTACAACAAACATAATAATAATGGCAAACACCACCATTCCCTTCCTTACTGTAAGCAAGTCAAGGAAACTTGAGCAGCCAATGATATTTAAATGAACGCCCACCACTACGCTTTGGAAAGTAGTAATCTACTGCTGGCTTGAAATGATTAACTAGAAAATCGTACTTGCTCTGGTGTACTGATGGATGCACCTGACAAAAATTGCTACCTCACTGCAATCCGAGATATAATCGATGGTAATTAACCTATATTGGCTGAAGAGATATCATCACTTGATGACAGCCAATGAGGTCACGGCACTTGGTGCCACTACTTTCGACTGCTTCAAAATCGATCACGCCAATACATAAGATAATTATATGTGTATTTATCACAAACATTCAACTTTAAGAATTGATTTTAAACTTAACCTTGCTCTGGCCATTAAATGTGAATTGGTGGAGTTATCCAAGCGATATCTCTGTGTCCTGTTTAACTGTACATTCCTATGTCTTTGCTGTGCATTAAGTAAATTAAAGAACTAACAGGTCCCTGACATACTGCCTTCAACAGTGAACATGCTTGCCTAATGTACCACTGATTGACTCCAAAGCACAGCTACATGTAAGTCCCCAGCTGATCAGTTGAAGGTTCCTATGAATGTTGCATGTTTTTCACATAAAGCATTCATTCAAAAACAATAAAATACAATTTTATGTAGCAGAGAACATTTCAATGTCAATGCAATGGTTCAAACATGTTGTAGCAAATGCAAAGCATGTACAGCATCACATCATAAAACACTCCTACTGCCTTATTACCATGTCATATGCACCAACTTGCCAGTTGACCCGTCAAGAGTCCAAAAATCACGACAATAATGAACATCACGCGATCAGCAAAACTATCAGATGTACCATCACGTCAGGTGGTCATAGTCAATATCGCTGTCACTGTCAACTGCAGACCTCATGGTGTGCATTTGAGTGCCCTCCTGGGGAGAACCAGGAGCAAGGTTGGTGAGCGTGGCAAACGTGATTGCTATTGGATGGGGATAATGACACCGGTGATCCACGAGGCTGGGTGGGCATTGCAACATGTTTGCTAGCTGCCATAGATGGGGACAGTGCGGGTGATCTGTGAGGTTGGGTAGGCGTGGCCACTGGATGGACCACCTTACCACACTCCTCAACAGGGATGTAAAGCTGCTGCGAGTGTGGCTGTTGAGGTGGTTGTGGTGCCTTCAGAAGTATACTCCAGCTTCCACTCCAAGGTTCTATCCCTTTGGAATGTGGGTACGAAGAGAATACTACAGATGGCTGAGGTATATGTCCTTGAACTGGTGTGGTGGGATTACAACCCAGCACTATTTCATCATAATCTTCCTCAAAATCAGTCCTACTTGGGTACAGGGAAGCGGGTGGAGGGAAGGTGGAAGGTGGTCCGCACAACTGGCAGCTAGGCTGGGGAGCTGGAAGTGGCGTTGCCGGGGAAGACGAGCTGTCAGAGGCCACCTCATCATAGTCGTCTTCCTGCTCCACAGGAGTGGGTTGGATGAAGAGAGCGGGTGGATTGGGGAGGCGGGCTGGCATGGTGTTGTATTGCCACTGACTTGGAGGGAAGGGGGCGGGGTCTGTCACAGGCGGCAGAGGTTTAGTCTGAGCACTGTCCTCTCCAGAAACGAGTGGTTGATGGGCACTAATAGGAGCAGTACTTGCGTTCTCAAAGCCAGAAAAGTTGTTCAGAAGGGCAGGGGTGGTGTTCTGAGGTGTAGGGGTGCTGTTCAGTGGTGTAGGGGTGCTGTTCAAAGGTGCAGGGGTGCTGTTCAGAGGTGTAGGGGTGCTAGCGCTGTTCAAAGGTGCAGGGGGTGCTGTTCAATGGTGTAGGGGTGCTGTTCAGAGGTGTAGGGGTGCTGTTCAGAGGTGCAGTGGTGGTGTTCTGAGGTGTAGGGGCGGTGTTCTGGGGTGTCATGGTGGAACTCTCAGGACCAGTTCCACTATTCAGGGAGTTGACAGCAATACTCCTGAGAGGGGTAGATGCGACATTTTGACGGCTGGGGACCCTGCTCTGAGGACTAGGGTTCAGACCAGAGGAGCAGTTCTGAGGATCAGAGATGCTGCTTTCAACACCTGAGACGCCGTTCTTTAGGCCAGGTGCAACTGTTTGAACACCTGAGGTGTTGGTCTGAGTGCCAGAAATGTTATTCGTCAGGCCAGGAGTGCCAGCAGTGCTACCATGGGGGTAAGGAGTAGCAAATCCACTATGCAGCTTATGGGCATTATCAACCATGAGGTGGTCATACATAGACTCTTCAAGGACACTGTCCTCCACGTTGGAGACAGTATCGGAGCAGATCTCATCGTAATCCACGTCCAACTGTTCCCCTGGTACACTCCCAGCAAGGGCGCTGGAAGAACCAATGCCAAAGATATTGGCACCGTGGCCACTGGTCAGTGCACCTGAGGACGACATGTCCGGCGCCGAGTG
The DNA here is from genome assembly GCA_013339895.1 of Ephydatia muelleri. Classification (NCBI taxonomy): domain Eukaryota; kingdom Metazoa; phylum Porifera; class Demospongiae; order Spongillida; family Spongillidae; genus Ephydatia; species Ephydatia muelleri. The sequence continues at coordinate 54,871 of JABACO010000138.1, forward strand.
GTGTCGTGGGGGTGGGGCAGAAGGGAGGGGAGGCGGTGCACCCTTGGAAGGGTGGGCCCTGAATGGAACGCTCGACATGCAGTGGTGAGAAGGGTCCTCTGTGACTGTGATGGAGATGTGAGGGGTTATTGCATCAGTCGCGGGGGTTGCTTCATCTTCCAGTCTATCGTACGTCAGAGATGTGTTCAACTCATTTTCTGCAATCGTCGCATGAGCTGGAGGATTTCCCAGGTTAGTCCTACGGCGGTATCCGATGAAGGGTGTAGCGCTCTCCTCGCATTCACTGTAGTCATCGTCGTCCAGCTGCTGGAGGTACAGGAAATGGAGGTCCCGATAGAGGAGGTCGTACACCTTGGCGTTGTCCCCCTCGCCAACACTCTGCAGGTCGGGGAACTCTGGACTCAGCGGGCTCGTCTGTTCGTCCTTTGCCTCCAGCTGAGCCAAGATGTCTCTGAATGTGGGGCGACTTGAGGGAGTTGGATGCCTTGAGGGGTGTATGGAAACACATGTTACACCACAGTGACACTGTACTGTAATATTTCTTATATTTGATACGGAATAGATTTCAGAAATATTTTCTTACACAATTTGCAATGCCGTCTGATTGCTGATCCAAGTGCATAAACATGGAATACCATTGTAATTATAACCCTGCTACTGGTCTAATATTCTTTTGTCACAAATTTCAGTAATTTCGTCATTCATTTGTCATTTTTCTTATATTGGAGTTTCCTACAGTAAATACCCACCAGAAAACATGTGCGTGTACCATACCAGTATAGAATGTTGATAGACAGTCTGTATGCACTGAATACGTGCAATGCAGATGGAATACATGTAGACGTACACATACACACAGCAGACACACAAAGCATCCAAAATGACTATACATGTACGTACTAAAGCAACACACAGCACTCCTATCCTGCATCTAGTGACATCAATACGGTACAACCACATATAAAGTGATGCAATTAACACCAGAAGCTTACAACATGTTCAACATACAGTAATCTGACACCTACCAAGCAGTGATCATCAATTTGTATATCTTCCTGGAGCAGCCAGGTGGGGGGAGGAAGGCGGTGCCCCACAGACAGCATGCCTATAACCTGATTTGGTGGTGGTAACAGTTCATAGACCACAGCAAAACTAGGGTTTCCCTCCATCTCCCTTGAAATATGTTGACTGGGAGACATGCCCTTTTCAGAGTACAGTAAAAAAAATACCATGCTTAATATTATAATTCTGCTCTTATATGCTTCCCTCTCTCATCTCCATCTCCCCTCCTCATCTCCATCTCCCCTCCTCATCTCCATCTCCCCTCCTCATCTCCATCTCCCCTCCTCATCTCCATCTCCCCTCCTCATCTCCATCTCCCCTCCTCATCTCCCTCTCCCCTCCTCATCTCCCTCTCCCCTCCTCATCTCCATCTCCCCTCCTCATCTCCCTCTCCCCTCCTCATCTCCATCTCCCCTCCTCATCTCCATCTCCCCTCCTCATCTCCATCTCCCCTCCTCATCTCCATCTCCCCTCCTCATCTCCCTCTCCCCCCTCATCTCCCTCTCCCCTCCTCATCTCCATCTCCCCTCCTCATCTCCATCTCCCCTCCTCATCTCCATCTCCCCTCCTCATCTCCATCTCCCCTCCTCATCTCCATCTCCCCTCCTCATCTCCATCTCCCCTCCTCATCTCCATCTCCCCTCCTCATCTCCATCTCCCCTCCTCATCTCCATCTCCCCTCCTCATCTCCATCTCCCCTCCTCATCTCCCATCTCCCCTCCTCATCTCCATCTCCCCTCCTCATCTCCCTCTCCCCTCCTCATCTCCATCTCCCCTCCTCATCTCCCTCTCCCCTCCTCATCTCCCTCTCCCCTCCTCATCTCCATCTCCCCTCCTCATCTCCATCTCCCTCTCCTCCTCCATCTCCCCTCCTCATCTCCATCTCCCCTCCTCATCTCCCTCTCCCCTCCTCATCTCCCTCTCCCTCCTCATCTCCATCTCCCTCCTCATCTCCATCTCCCCTCCTCATCTCCATCTCCCCTCCTCATCTCCATCTCCCCTCCTCATCTCCACTCTCCCCTCCTCATCTCCCTCTCCCCTCCTCATCTCCATCTCCCCTCCTCATCTCCATCTCCCCTCCTCATCTCCATCTCCCCTCCTCATCTCCATCTCCCCTCCTCATCTCCCTCTCCCCTCCTCATCTCCATCTCCCCTCCTCATCTCCATCTCCCCTCCTCATCTCCTCTCTCCCCTCCTCATCTCCCTCTCCCTCCTCATCTCCTCCGCTCTCCCCTCCCTCATCTCCCTCCCCCCTCATCTCCCTCCTCCCCCCTCATCTCCATCTCCCCTCCTCATCTCCATCTCCCCTCCTCATCTCCCTCTCCCTCCTCATCTCCATCTCCCCTCCTCATCTCCCTCTCCCCTCCTCATCTCCCTCTCCCCTCCTCATCTCCATCTCCCCTCCTCATCTCCATCTCTCCCCCTCCTCTCCATCTCCCCTCCTCATCTCCATCTCCCCTCCTCATCTCCATCTCCCCTCCTCATCTCCATCTCCCCTCCTCATCTCCCTCCCCCCGCTCCCCTCCCCTCCTCATCTCCCATCTCCCCTCCTCATCTCCATCTCCCTCTCCCCTCCTCCTCTCCCCATCTCCCCTCCTCATCCCCTCGCCCTCCTCATCTTCCATCTCCCCTCCTCATCTCCATCTCCCCTCCTCATCTCCCTCTCCCCTCCTCATCTCCATCTCCCCTCTCATCTCCATCTCCCCTCCTCATCTCCATCTCCCCTCCTCATCTCCATCTCCCCTCCTCATCTCCATCTCCCCTCCTCATCTCCATCTCCCCTCCTCATCTCCCTCCCCCCTCCCATCTCCATCTCCCCTCCTCATCTCTCCGTCTCCTCCTCATCTCCATCTCCCCTCCTCATCTCCATCTCCCCTCCTCATCTCCATCTCCCCTCCTCATCTCCGTCTCCCCTCCTCCGCTTCCGTCTCCCCTCCTCATCTCCCTCTCCCCTCCTCATCTCCATCTCCCCTCCTCATCTCCATCTCCCCTCCTCATCTCCATCTCCCTCCTCATCTCCATCCCCCTCCTCATCTCCATCTCCCTCCTCATCTCCATCTCCCCTCCTCATCTCCATCTCCCCTCCTCATCTCCATCTCCCCTCCTCCTCTCCATCTCCCCTCCTCATCTCCATCTCCCCTCCTCATCTCCATCTCCCCTCCTCATCTCCATCTCCCCTCCTCATCTCCATCTCCCCTCCTCATCTCCATCTCCCTCCTCACTCCATCTCCCCCTCCTCATCGCCATCTCCCCTCCTCATCTCCCTCTCCATCTCCCCTCCTCATCTCCATCTCCCCTCCTCATCTCCATCTCCCCTCCTCACCTCCATCTCCCTTCCTCATCGCCATCTCCCCTCATCTCCATCTCCCTCTCCCCTCATCGCCATCTCCCCACCTCATCTCCTCCCCCTCCTCATCTCCCTCTCCCTCCTCAGCTCCCTTCCCTTCCTTATCTCCCTCTCCCCTCCTCATCTCCCTCTCCCCTCTCATCTCCATCTCCCCTCCTCATCTCCATCTCCCCTCCTCATCCTCCATCTCCCCTCCCTCTCCATCTCCCCTCCTCTCTCCATCTCTCCCTCCTCATCTCCATCTCTCTCCCTCCTCATCTCCATCTCCCCTCCTCATCTCCATCTCCCCTCCTCACCTCCATCTCCCCTCCTCATCGCCATCTCCCTTCCTCATCGCCATCTCCCCTCCTCATCTCCATCTCCCTCTCCCCTCATCTCCATCTCCCCACCTCATCTCCCTCTCCCCTCATCTCCCTCTCCCCTCCTCATCTCCTCTCCCCGCCTCATCTCCTCTCCCCTCCTCATCTCCCTCTCCCCTCCTCATCTCCCTCTCCCCTCCATCAGCTCCCTTCCCTTCCTTATCTCCATCTCCATCTTCATCTCCTTCATCATTCATTGTTTTCCCCTCCCCATCCTACAAGCAAGCCATAAATGTACCTCAGAAGGGGAACATCCCTTGAAAGGCCAGTTCTCCTAAGGTCCCAGAGTTCATAAAGGAGACACCCAAAGCTCCACACATCGCTGGATGTTGAGTAGAGGCTTGAGCGAAGCACTTCTACTGGCATCCAATTGATCAACGAGTCATCAACGATACCATCATAGCGAGCTAATCGTGCATTTTCAATTCCACCGATCTAAACAATGTAAGGAATCAACTTGTAATTTAAGCTCACAAATTGTAAATGGTCAAGTGTAACAACCTTGCATGTATCATTTGCAGAGACATAGACATTCTTAGCAGCCAGGCCATGGTGAATGACACCCTTGTCGGATAGGTAAATCATTCCACGTGCAATGTGTCGTGCAAATGTCTGAAGTTGCTGGATGCCACTGACACTCCTGATGCCATCCCTATTAAACCAAAACAACATAAAGGGTAGTTCTGTTCCTTCATGTCAAAACACAACCTTTTTCGCAGAGCATACAAGTAACCTCAGCAAGCTACCATTGGTGCAGTACTCAGTCACAATGCAAACCTGAATTTGGGAAAGAAGAAAAAGGTGATCCAGCTATGATAAAGTGAGATATAAGGTGTGAGGTGAGGTGTAAAGTGAGGTGTAAGCAGATGAGGTAAGGTGTAAGAGGTGAGGTGTGAGGAGGTAAGGAGGTGTAAGACGTGAGGTGTGGAGGTAAGGAGTGTAAGAGGTGAGGTATAAGATGTGTGAGGTATGAGGAGATGGATGAATAAGTTGAAAGCTATGAAGAAGGAGGATGAGGAAGTAGAGCATGGAAGCAGCACTCAAAATGGCACATGGTACAATTCAAGGGGACGCACACGTTCTGGTTCAACCATTATCCCAATGGTTGTGACCACGTTGGGGTGCTCCAAGCGACCCATGGTGACTGCAGTTTGCAGGAGTGTGATCCTGTCCTTCTGGGTGCCCAGGCCAATCATCGTCACCTCCTGCGGTTTCTTGTGGGGAACATGCCACAGTGCCCTGTGCACACTCCCTAAGAGGCCACGCCCAATTTCAGAAAGCAACCTAGACACAAATGCTACATATTACACACACTACACGTAGAACACATCACTACTCATACAAGATGTACACATTACATCAGTGCACACGTTGAATGCATACAAATGAATGGTTCACAACATACATGAATCTGGGCAAATGAGCTTGGGGAATGTGAAGGCACGAATGAATTGACTGCAAGAGTGCTATTTTAATTATGACATTAATATGTATTGTATTTAAAACAGAACAATCGATTACATCCTGAGAAAAGTGAATAGAAACCATATCAATCCAAAGCAGCCAGCGAACTTGCATTGCATGCTTGGACATATTCAACCAGTGGATGATGATGAAACGATCGATACAAATTCTGACACACCAGTATATAGCAGGTAATGCTCAACACATAATAACCTTCAATAACTCAACTATGGAAAATTTGGCGAGTATGCATACAATGCTTTATTCATCATAGAGATTAATTTCACAATCCTTGACTGCATCGAAAACCACCTGATAGATGGCAACTGTACCAATTCATGCAAGATACCATTCGCTCAAATGTTACCCAGCTAAATACTAGACATACACACCATTTCAGTATGTACTGTTGTAAGCATGCCAGAGAAAATGTTATTAAAATAGTCATGTTGGATGGTTAGCATTCCCCCGGTATATTATTAAAAGCAGATTATAATGAATTGGAAAGGTATGGAATAAAGGACACACACAAACACACACACACACACACACACACACACACACACACCACACACACACATGTACACAAACACACACACACACAATGGCGTGCATAAACACCCACATACACACACAATACACATACACATACACAACATACTGTACACAACACACATATGCTCAAACATTTCACACGCACAGGGCATACATGTACAATGCAATTATCAGGACAAGGATGCTACATTTGTTTACTTAGCAATACTCACTGGATGTCAGTCGCACTGATCAACATAACCTCCTCTTTCGCCAGCTGACAGATCAATTCCATCTCACTAGATGCACAGGCTTCCTAATGGAATTTACAACACCATTGAGATCATTGAAACCTCTTCACCTACCACTAATGGTCAACAGTCCATTACCCTCCCACAAGGCAAATGACACAACAACACATACCTGTGTGCAGCTGATGCGATTCAGTGCCGACGTTTCCATGGAAAGAAGATTCAGAGGAGGAAACGTGTCTTCATGAGCACCTGCAACCTGAATCGTCTCATCATCAGGAAGGACAGTGGGTTGGGTGCGCTCGTTTGACTTCACACACGTTGGCTCTGCCCCCTCCGACGCTGGGACTTCATACATGAGGGGGTCTGGCTCGGCCGGGAGAGGGACTGGGCCTCGTACAGCAAAGGGCTATGAGCGTTTGCCCCGGCAGAGATGGGGAGCTCGTACACCTCGGGGCTTTCCCCTCCTGACGCCCCAGGGACCCCACACGCTGGAGGATCACCTCCATGGTTGCTGCTGATGTTCCCTCGAAGTGGTGTGTCCTTGCCCAGGTTAATGCAGCCTGGCTTGCTGCCTGAGGATGTGGCTGGCACTGTCTTGAGTGGAGCCCAGTTACCTAGTGTGCAGGGAGCATGGTGTTGACAGCATTGACAAATAAATAATTAAAATAAAATCCATACCAATTCGTTCGGATTGCTTTGAAGTTGGGCCCTCATCAATTGCAGCACATATGTTGTTTGGATGGGACTGTGACTTGCAGCATAATAAGACACCAATGATGGGGACAGATAGCACAGCCAATGGAGCAAGAACTACGATAAGAATACTCCAATGTGAATAGGCGTATCGAGATAAGCCCGTGTTTTGTGGACTGTCTTGGTTGTGATCAAATCCTTGCGCTAGCTTAGCTTGGAGAGCAGCTCTTTGCATAAAACGGATAGATAAGGCTGACGGGTCTGCCAGGAAAGCAAACATGTTAATTGAGTAGCAGTTGCATATGTGCCCTCCCCCCCCCCCCCCCCCCCCCCCCCCCCCCCGCCCCCACTCATCAAATGCCAAAATTTCAATTTCCCAAACCCACCTCTGTCGGGGTTGAATATCTGCAGAGAGATGCAGAACGGCTCGGTTGAGGATAGACAGTTCGATATTTCAATAAGATTTGGCTCGGTTACCGCGGCGAGTTGATAAAGCTGCGAGAGGTCGCGGCTCTTGCTGACGTGCACCGCTATCACCATCGTCATGTGAATGCTCCACGTACGCACCAAAAACATCACGTGATAAAACTCTGAAATACTCGGCTTCGGAAGACGGTACGTTTCGCACGCCAGGGTCCTTTTGGCCGTTACTGCTGAAGATGGGAAAGCTCTGGCTATGCACTAGGTCCAATTGGAGCGCTCCTCGCCTCCGCCACACCTGAAATCTAACAGCACCGGTGATGGGGTAATGGCAATAGCGCCATGACGTCAAAGTCCCGCTGCAAGGGGCAGTGTTATTCAAGTCGACCAGCTGGGTGGCATGTTCGAGAGGCTGACCTCCCGCTAGGCCAGCGCGCGCACCAAGCCGGCAAGTGGGAGGAGCTCTGTTTGGAATAGCTGTACCTGTGCATGTGTACATGTGAATGCGCGGTGCGGTCAGGAATCACAGCATCCCCAGGCGTTCTCTTACTCACCGGAGCCATATGCAGCTACAGATAACAAGTGTACGGCCGACAATAATCTGAATGTGTGAAGATGCACACGAGTTAAGCCGCGCACGTCATGTAGATAACTGTAGTACTTGTATCCATGGTTCTATTGTAATGTTTCATGCATGTACCGCGCACGCGCGCATCACACACACACACACACACACACACACACACACACACACACACACAATACACACACAATACACACACACACCGCACAACACACACACTAAAACAGAGAATAAAAAGAACTCAATGCTCATGTGTACGGTTTTACTTCTCACATGAGCAATCCAGACGTTGCTGCAGTCTGCATCATCTTCTTGACGCACGAAGCATTACCACTGAGAACTAAAGCAAGTGCTCTTGCTGTCGTAATTTGCTTGGAATGGAAGCTTCATAAACGCCTAATTAAACAGGCATCAGGCTAAACAAATTCAAGGGTCCATGTTTGGGTCTGTAAAAATAATAATAACTAGCCTATCAACTAGCCTAGCCATAATAACGCGTGGCAGAGGTGCCGATGTCAATATCGATTCTGGGATGCTAATGTGATTTATGTTGTCACGACGTTTTACACCGGCGCGAGAGAATGTCGGGTCATCCAATTAGCAATTTCTAAGTCACGTCTAGCGTGCGGTCAAGTTACAATACTTTGTAGTAACCCAATGCCGCAGCCTTAGTGAAGTGAAATAAAGGCTCTGACAACAATTATGAATGTGTCTGTGATTGTGCTTGTGTGTGTGTGTGTGCGTGTGTGTGCGTGTGTGATGCCTAAATGTGATGCTTCCAAGTAGAATATATTATATGAACTACGTAAGTCTATATAATCTATTGTATTAAATTGGCAAAAAAACACACTTGTAAAGTGAAAGTCTGAAGCAACACCATTGTGCATAACTGTTGTGTTCTGATAAGGGTGATATGTTCTTCATATATTTCCAAATAAGTATAATAAGTTAACACTTGTCCCCCCATCATTATGTGTCTACAAAGTTTTCCACAGTCATTGCTTGTGGCTCTTCAATGGTGAAAGTACAACAATGACTAAGTTCAACAAAGATGTTTTACAGCTGCCTTGAGGAGTGTGGGGGCCCTTCAACTGACTCAAGGTGCATGGTACAAGTTATGTCTGAGCTGCAGCCATGGAGGATGGATTCGTGGCATTCACCAGCTGCTAGCTCTGGGCCTCCTCCATAAGCCTCTAGGATCAGTGCAGTGGGCAATGGTGCACAGGGCAAGAGAGTAACTCGATTGCTAAGTTAGGCAGTAGTGGACACTTTAATTATCCTCATCGAATATCCCACCTAAGCAGGTCTTGCTTTCTGTGGTCCATGGTGACTACGGCCAAGCAGTCCTTTGGGAGAAGTCACCACTGCTATCAGGCTGAGCCTTTTGGCAGCGAGCTCCTGATTGTTTACAAGTAATCCCATCTTCTCGAGGTCTGCTATTCCCAGTTGGAGCCCAAGTACTGATCAAATGGTGGCTTGGCCTCTTTCTTTTTGAAACCCACCCTGCTGACATCCTGGTTTTGTCATGGTCCCTGGGCAAAGCTTCTGCATGTGAGTGACGTCACAGTTGGGCATTCTTGGAGAATAACTCTGGGCTTAGCAGCAGCGACCTAAAGGTGGCAAAAAATGGTCCAATGTACAAAGAACTTGGGTGGGAGTGCATTCCTCTGGTTGGCTATGGCTCAGCCTCCAGTGAAGTTGGAGTGAAGCTGGTGGTGTCAAGCGGACTAATTGAATTAGCCTGACACTAATGTGAAACAGTGCTTGGGCCATCCTCACCATCTGGCCTGGTAGAGCTGATGGCTAGGGCCATCCTCACCATCTGGCCTGGTAGAGCTGATGGCTAAGCCTCTTCAGTGTACAGGTGTATGTGCATTGGTGTCTGTACATCTATTTATAATGCTCATGATGTATCAATAAAACTACAAATCAGAGAATGTGAAGTATGCTTGGTTTGTTTGAGCATTTTTGATTTAGTAGTGCACTCAGCTCATATTATGAAGACCAAATTGAATTGTTGCAGCGAAAGGGTCATAATGCATGTTTTTACAAGATTTCAATTTTGTGATATTCTAGAAGTCTGAAATGTCCTCAACACAGCGATTCTTACGCACTGAGAATCGGACTGTCTGTCACGGAGTTGTAAGACACTGAATTTTTAATTAGTAAATGTTATTCTTCAAGCGTTACAACACATAACTTAAACACATCTCAAGACATAACATGCACAACAACACAGACACACACGCACATCTACACAGGTGTCAAAATAAATACAACTACACAAAAAGAATGACAAGTGTGTACGGCACGAGTATCAGTCTAGCTTGCTGTCATGCACAACATCGTAAGTTGGCTCCTCTTCGTGTACACTGACAGAATCGTACACCCTCTCAGTCACTGAACTGTCCATCCCTTCATAAAACTCTCCTGGCTCTGTACTGCCCACCTCTTGGGGTGCCGCGTCATTCATCCCTTCGTACAACTCCCCAGCTGCTGAATCGTTCCTCGCTTCGGTCGTTGACTCTTCACCACCCGGCTCTCTCAAACTGCGCGCCCCATGGCGCACCGGTTCGACTGCCTCTCCGTTATGCCACGCAGGCGTGACGTTTTCGTATATGCTGTCGTTGGCCTGAGCACCCTGGTCGTCTGCTCCACTGGCGTACGAGCTCTGCAGGTCCCCGTACATGCCTCGGCCGGCTTGCAGGTGCCCGCCCAGGGTGGTTGCCTTGGGGTGAGAGCGAGCGTCTTCCCTCGGGATGGTCATGATCTGGTGTGGGTCTTGGGTCAGGGGACGCCAGGATGTCCCTGAAGCTCGGACGTGACGTAGGCTCGGGGTTCCTGGAGAAGGGGTTAAATTAATGCATTGATGTTTTGTTTTTTTAAATAGAAGTGTGTCTAAAATAATAATGATTGTGGTTTATGTGTATGTGATAAGCGTGCGAGGATGTAACATTGCGCTATATGAACAGGTGTATTTGACATGTGTATGAATGTTAAAAGTGTGTGTGTGTGGTTGTGTGTGTGTGTGTGTGTGCATATGCGTGCATGTGTGTGTGTGTGTGTGTGCATGGATGCACAAGAATGGAGTGCGTGCATGTCCATGTATAGGTGTATTATGTAAGTTACGTGTGCAGACAAGAACGCACCAGCATTCCACCATTATCTTGTAGATGTGACGAGGACAGCCAGGGGGAGGAGGCAGTCTCCACCCAGAGCTGATCTTTTCTGCCACCTGAGACATTTAGTAGAGAGGGCCTTGAATTATTCAATATCTATGTAACAAGTTATTGAGTAGTTACATGTGATTGGACTTTCATCTAGTTTAAAATTATCAAGTCAGCAAGTATTTTGAACATTTGAAGTGTGTGTGTGTGCATGTGTGTGTGTGTGTGTGTGTTGTGTGGGCTGGCCAATTTAAGAAACCCTCCCGTCCTAAAACCTGCGACCATTTTTTTCATTGGGTAGGTTGGTGGTGGGGGTGGGGTGTAGGGGGCAGGGACTGGGCAGAATAACCACTACCATGCCAACCACACGAACATACACACACACACAAACACACACACACATACACACACACATACACACACACACACACACACACACACACACACATCACCAGCGACTATTTAATACCCCGCATGCCTCAGTTGACATCATGGGGCCAAAGGTTTAGCACACACTCAGGAATTAGCAGTTGTTGCACACACATGTCCATACCTGACCCAACAAGACCCCCCCCCCCTCCAGCATACCTCAGTGTCTGTGCAGTCCTCATATGGCATCTTTCCCAAGGACCATATCTCGTACAGCAGGCAGCCATAGCTCCACGCATCGCTGCGTGAGGTGTACTCGTTGCTGTCCAGGGACTCGGGAGACATCCACCTGACCTGGTCTCTCCCCTGGTGGGGGCGTGGCCTCTGCGAGCGGCCAAGCGTTTCGACATTCCAAACTCTCCCACCTGCGGAGAGGGTGGGCGGGATGTGAGGGGGAGTGAGGGGTTGTGCAGCCCGATGAGGTGGGGAATTATGTTATTTGGTCCACCGCCATTGTGCGGGTGTAACCATGGACAACGCACTCACTCCACCCACTCACATTCAGCAGGGCATATGCATGCTGCATCGTGGGAGCAGAATGAATGCATTATGCATTAGGTTATTAACAGAGTTCAGTGGGACAAAGAATGGGGGTCTACAAAACCATTATAATAGCACATGCATTGCTAGACTTTCAGCTACGTGAGATGAAGACAGGAGAGGGAGGGTCACAGAGGATGAGGGAGGAGGGGCACAGAGGAAGAGGGTGAGGGGCACAGAGGAGAGGGAGGAGGGGCAACAGAGGAGAGGGAGGGCACAGAGGGAGAGGAGGAGAGGGGCACAGAGGAGAGGGGAAGGAGGGGCACAGAGGAGAGGGAGGAGGGGCACAGAGGAGAGGGAGGAGGGGCACACAGAGGAGAGGGAGGAGGGGGGCACAGAGGAGAGGGAGGAGGGGCACAGAGGAGAGGGAGGAGGGGCACAGAGGAGAGGGAGGAGGGGCAAAGGAGAGGGAGGAGGGCACAGGAGGAGAGGGAGGAGGGGCACAGAGGAGAGGGAGGAGGGGCACAGAGGAGAGGGAGGAGGGGCACAGAGGAGAGGGGAGGAGGGGCACAGAGGAGAGGGAGAGGGCACAGAGGAGAGGGAGGAGGGGCACAGAGGAGAGGGATGGAGGGGCCAGAGGAGAGGGAGGAGGGGCACAGAGGAGAGGAGGAGGGGCACAGAGGAGAGGGAGGAGGGGCACAGAGGAGAGGGAGGAGGGGCACAGAGGAGAGGGAGGAGGGGCACAGAGGAGAGGGGAGGAGGGCACAGAGGAGAGGGAGGAGGGGCACAGAGGAGAGGGAGGAGGGGCACAGAGGAGAGGGAGGAGGGGCACAGAGGAGAGGGAGGAGGGGCACAGAGGAGAGGGAGGAGGGGCACAGAGGAGAGGGAGGAGGGGCACAGAGGAGAGGGAGGAGGGGCACAGAGGAGAGGGCAGAGAGGGGGGGCACAGAGAGAGGAGGAGGGGCACAGAGGAGAGGGAGGAGGGGCACAGAGGAGAGGGAGGAGGGGCACAGAGGAGATGAGGAGGGGCACAGAGGAGAGGGAGGGGGCACAGAGGAGAGGGAGGAGGGGCACAGAGGAGAGGGAGGAGGGGCACAGAGGAGAGGGAGGAGGGGCACAGAGGAGAGGGAGGAGGGGCACAGAGGAGAGGGAGGAGGGGCACAGAGGAGAGGGAGGAGGGGCACAGAGGAGAGGGAGGAGGGGCACAGAGGAGAGGGAGGAGGGGACAGAGGAGAGGGAGGAGGGGCACAGAGGAGAGGGAGGAGGGGCACAGAGGAGAGGGGGAGGAGGGGCACAGAGGAGAGGGGGAGGGAGAGGAGAGGGAGGAGGGAGAGGAGAGGGAGGAGGGGGAGGAGGAGAGGGGAGGAGGGAGAGGGAGGGAGGAGGGAGAGGAGAGGGAGGAGGGAGAGGAGGAGGGAGGAGGAGAGGAGAGGGAGGAGGGAGAGGAGAGGGAGGAGGAGAGGAGAGGGAGGAGGGAGAGGAGAGGGAGGAGGGAGAGAGAGGGAGGAGGAGAGGAGAGGGAGGAGGGAGAGGAGAGGGAGGAGGGAGAGGAGAGGGAGGGGGAGAGGAGAGGGAGGAGGGAGAGGAGAGGAGAGGGAGGGACAGAGGAGAGGGAGGAGGGACACAGAGGAGAGGGAGGAGGGACACAGAGGAGAGGGAGGAGGGGACACAGAGGAGAGGGAGGAGGGACACAGAGGAGAGGGAGGTGGGACACAGAGGAGAGGGAGGAGGGAACAGAGGAGAGGGAGGAGGGACACAGAGGAGAGGGAGGAGGGGCCACAGAGGAGAGGGAGGAGGGACACCAGAGGAGAGGGAGGAGGGAACAGAGGAGAGGGAGGACGGGGCACAGAGAATGAAAGGATGGGGAGGAGTGCAAATGAGTGGTGCATGGATTGATAGTCATAGCCTTAGGGCACGTATACGAACCTTGCAGAGTGTCTTCAGACACAAACACACTCCTAGCGGCCAGGTCACAGTGAACAAAGTCCCTAGAAGAGAGGTAGTGAATGGCTGTTGCGATCGCTGACAGAAGCCCAGTAGCAATCCTGAGGTGCTCTGGGGAGGAGTTGCCTTTGAGCAGTCCCTGGGTAGGAGGAGATGGCAAGTCAAGGCGTGTTGGGTACGTCAGTTACGTTGTTAATAAACATGCTGTGTGGTGTGTGGTGTGTGTGTGTGTGTGTGTGTGTGTGCGTGTGTGGACATGTGTGCATGAAGTGCAAAGTGCCAGTGCAGTTTACAGATTTCCATGTGGATATGTGTGTACATGTACGTGGTAGTACAGGTGTATTCACACATGTGCTGTGGTTCCACTGCCAAGGTACACACAGTGAGGGTACACTGGTGTACAGTGTATTAAAATAATGCAGTGAAACTACACTTCACTGGTGTAACAGAGGTGTAATGGCACGCTGGTGCAACAGAGGTGTAATGGCACGCTGGTGTAACAGAGGTGTAATGGCACGCTGGTGTAACACAGGTGTGATGTCTCTTAACACATATCGCTTGTGTAACATAGCTGTAACGGTGGCAACACAAGTGCGATCACACGTGTAATACGGTTGAGGCACACACTGACAAACGTACTCGGGAGTTAATGTTTTAAGGAATGTATCCAGGTCGCCCTGCTGCATGTGCTCTATCACCAGCATGGCCTTTATTGGATCGAAAAGGAATGAAAAGGACCTTTCGGTAATACGATCATCATTTGCTTACTGAATGCCTTTCATTCACCACTCCATATATGGAGACAATGTTTGGATGAATGAACTGCCCCATAATGGCAGCTTCCTGGAGCATTAGAGTGTGTTCCTTGACCTGGGTCTGGACTGTGGCAGACTTTATAGCCACCTGGTATCTATGTTCGCCATTCTTCCAGACTGCCTTACTGACAGCAGAGAACTGGCCACTTCTTGACAGGGATTGCACACTGTGTAGCGTATGCACGATGAACAGTTTTTTTTTTGGTAGTGAAAATGAAACAGCAGGTGGTACATCAAAAAGCCCTTAAACTCACAGTGTGTCATGCAAGTAACATGCCTAGCAACACACCCAACATGCCTAGCTACGCACACAACATGCCTAGCTACGCACACAACAGGATCGATCACAATTCGTACTCGTTACATATTCAACACAGAATAAGGTGTGAAACCTTAAAACAAATGGACCAGATGTGACTCCAATGAACAGAGCACTCTCTAAACCACTCCATTGACTAAATAATCTACATCAGGGTGTTCATGAATAAATACAACTATTTTGACGAGAATTGCTAAGCTTCTTCGCAAACACTGGGCATAGATCGCTATTGGGTACATGACCTTAAGGTGACTCACGTAATGTCTTCCTTGTAAGAAGAGGGATGTTGAGATCCACGAGCTGAAGTAGGATTTCATCTATGTCATCACTCGGATCTCTGTACCCGTCCTTCTCGTATTCAGGCAACTACAGAGACGAGAGGGAGTGGCTCAATCTGCCCACCATGGTTGTGAAGAGGGGCTAATGGTTCCACAGCCAAAAAAAATGAAAAACAAAACCCCACAAGTGCTCACCTCACTGGTCGCAATAACGGTCAGGGAGAGGTACCTGCTCTCTGTCTGGCGTCGAGGTGTGTTGGGTCTGCTCTGCTCATTGGATGACACCGTGAGCTCTTGCCACTGATCTGCTTCACCATGTTGCTGGCATCAAAGTACTTGTTGGCAGTCTTGGGACTGTCCGCTGTGTCATAGGTAGGATTATCTGCAACCACAAAACACAGAGATTGGGCATTTAGGCTTTGTTGAGAAATGAATAGCTCTTTATGTATTTATTATTATTACTATTATTTTGGTGGTGGTGAGGGGTGTGGGTGGCCGCTCATACCATGATCCCCGCTCTCAAACTCACCACTCTCTCCCTCCTGTCCACAAACCATGTTCCCAACTCTGAACTGCCCAACACCTCCGTAATCACAACAAAACTTCATCACATGCTTACCAGTAGGAGGATGGTGTCGAGTTGATGACTTTGACTTTCTAGACCGGATGAGCCACAGTGCTGCTACGACAACAGCCACAATGACACACACCACTACAAACACTCCAATAATGGAGGAAGCAGAGGCTGCAGCCACAATCTGCGCACTGTTGTCGCTGCGTGCCACATAGGGTGGAGGACTGGATGAGAGGTAAGTGGCCGCGGAGGACCAACTGGGTGCAAGGGTGGGCACAGAGGTTTTAATAGAGGAAGATGCGGACCTATTCGCCGTGGAAACAGTGGTAGAGGCCGTGCTCCTAATGGCAGTAGAAGATCCTGTGGATGATGTTGCTATGTCTGTGTGTGTGTGTGTGTGTGTGTGTGTGTGTGTGTGTGTGTATGTGTGTGTGTGTGTGTGTTTGCATGTGTGTGTGAGCATGTGTGAGTGGGTGTGTGAGTGCAATGTTTGCGTGTGAGTGTGTGTTGTGGTGTGTGAGTGTTGTGTATATATGTGGTGTTGAATTATGAGGGTCACCACACCCCCGTGGGCAAGAGGCAAATGATTGCCTCATGCTTACCCAACAACTCAACATAGACCATAAGACTGGCGTTCAGTGACGAGTTCAACTGCGTCAGCGTGACATTCGTGTTGTTGCTCAGCTGAGCGCTGTTGGTCGAACTGGCGGGAATGTAGCGGACCGTAGAGACGCTCCCGTTCGGCGAAAAGACTCCCACGCTCAGGTTCGCCGAGCTGAAAGGGAGGAGCACCCCAATGACGTCACTCGGCTATGAACAGTCACCTGAGTAGACGCCACGACTCTCTCGCACACGACGGCGCCCGAAGCGGTGGAAAACGTCTTGTTGAGCGACGTGCTGTGTCGCCTGGAGTAGGCCGCGGTCCCGTTGGGCCTCCAGATCTGGAACTTGATCTGGGCTGAGCCGTTCGTGGCCCGGTAGCAGTACTGCCAAGCTGCGAGCGTCCCGTTGCACTGGAGCGGCCTGTTGAGCGCCAGAAACAGGCCCGTCACGGAGAGTCTCGAGGCGGTGCCGTTGGAGGCGTTGGTGGGGGAGAACCCGAAAGGGCAGAACGTGACCGCATGGACTGTTAGTAACGACGTTGCTAAGGGTTCCGAGAGGCGTTAGGGAGAGAGTGGGAGAGAGGGGAGAGGGAAAAGGTAGATATGCTATTGCATAATGCTATTGTATATAACGAGTATACTGCTGTACTTTACTTACCAACGATCAGAAATCCAGCAGTAGCGAGCGTAGACATAGCACTGGTCATTTAGCTTGTAGAGGAGCTCAACAGAAATCGTGCGTGCAGGGCTAATGAAATTCAGCACACTCAACAACTTCACGGTGTTGACCTTGAGGGGTTTTATCAAGTGGGAGTGGAGTGTATACAAGTGCGAATTATTTCGCTACTCTCTAATTTGGGCACTAATAATCATATAGGTTAGTGCCTATCGCCACATTTATATAATGACTTGAATCTAAATAGAGCGCTAAGCAATTTTCATAGCTATCTGTCAAATCCGTCCGTGCATAAAAATGAACGATGCGAATGATGCTAACATCCCATGATGTCATATCGTACTGTAATTCGTATCTAATTAAATGCACGATCATCATTATCTTCAATACAAGCCTTTGCGGCATTGCATTTATTTCCCGTCCGGTGCCTCATTGGTCGTCACTAATGGCAGCACTCAGACCTAAGGAATCTGTACGACCGCAGAATCACATCATATGTGCCAAAGCAAATCACGAAACCTGGTCACGTGTCTCTTTTATAAATTAAAGCTCTGTAAGAAAACACTACAGCACGTGGCTTTCTGATCTGAGTACGATAGACAAAAATTACCTCGACAAAACTGTTTGTGGATCAGTGATAGGAGGATTATGAGCCACTGTTGCACATTACTACAAATCGATCAGTCGCAATAGGGAGAAGCTCAAGCTGGAGGGGGTGGATCTACGTAGTCTGGCTTAGCCACCCTCAAGGTGTTGGCTACGCCAGAGTGGGTTACTGTGTGTTTTTGTAGCTATAAGGGTGGCCATTCTTATACTCTTATTACTACCATCCGCATAGCTTGTACGTATAATGCTTCACGTTTGTGTTTGTCTTTCCTTGTTATAATGATTTGTTGCACAAAATTAATAACCAGTTGGCGATTTATTAAAATGCACTGCTCCGAATTGGGGTGGAAGTGTGTACCATTAGTGGTGGAGACGTTTGGTGCTTGGGGAAGAACTGCAGGCCAGTTTTTTTGGAGAACTCGCATCACGACTTGCGGCTCAAAGCCATTCCTCAAAGACTACAATGTTGAATAACATCTATGGGAGACTAAGTCTCATACTAGTTCGAGCCAATGCCCGTGCGTTCAATGCTAGGTTGGCTACAACAATGGACTTGCTTGAAGGCTAGGGTAGTTTTGTGCAAGTTCGTGTGTAATAGTGAAATGGACATCAATATGTGATATATATGTCTGTGCATCATATTATTATTATTATTTATTAGCCCTAAAAAAAAAAAAAAAAAAAAAAAAAAAAAAATGCAGTAATAAAAAAAGTATAGAGTTATAGAGTTGTTGGCTAAATTTGAAGCAATGTTTCACCACAAATGCAACTACCCCTTGTAACATCTAATAAAACATACTGACATGAAGCCCCCAAACCAAAATAAAAATACGTTATACATGACACACACGGGTAATCATTAATAACTTACCAGTTATCGAGTTCCCATCAGCATCGGGATCCTGATCCTGACTCATACTGATGTAGAAATGCTTTTAACGTCTACCAACGCGGTATTTGTGCGGCACCATTACCTGCGTGAACCAATGGACTGTGGACGAAATAAACAGCACCTGGTCTAACTGAATAAAAAAAAAAAAACGTATCCTAGTAACAGTACTTCGTAAACGATGAAACAACACTGAGCCACGGTTTAACGATCCCTCTATAAATAAAAAATAAAACCGTCAGGCTACGCGGCTGGTAACTGTCTAGAGCGCGACTGACCTCACAGAAATGCTTACCGTTGCTAACGTCAGTGGACATAAATTACACCACGCCACACTAGTACTGTAAAACAAAATCGTGTGAAACCCACTCCTATTTTAAGAGTGAAGAGCACTCTACGCGGAGTGCTCTTCACTCTCGATGTGAATATTGCGCGTCACTCTTTCGTATGGATTGACGCGCACTCTTTTAGTTAATAAGAGTGAGATAATTTTTATTGCGGTGTGATTATTCCCTATACATGTACTGCAAATCAAACTAATAAATAAAACAACCCAGCAACCACATGTGCACAGGCAACAAAGATAGCAGCAGTCTTGTAGTTAATATTGAACTGCAGCTTCCAAAACTGAAGGCATTGCAGCTTCAGGGTGAACTGTATCTTCAAACAATATTGTCATAATTTGAATAGTGATTGAATGGTTATAATGATACACAAATTGTTACCTTCATGCTATTCTAGTAGCCATTTTGAATTCTTCTCGTTGCACTTAGTTTGTTTACACAGTAACCATCAGGCGTCATAACAGAGACACAAAAGCGATGGTGACCCGGTTGGTCGCGCCTAGCTGAGACACTTGCACTACGCACTAATTGAAGTTTGCACAGCGCACTTTTTGAGGTTTGCACTTGCACCGCGCACTGTACTAATCGAGGTTTGCACCGCGCACTTTGCACCACGCACTAAGAGGTTTGCACCATGCATGCTATGATCGTTTTTCAAACACTAGCTGGAAACAAGGACATTTGAAACACAATAAAGGACCCCTTACTTTGTACTCCGACTGAAGAAACAGAGCTTTGCGTCTCTGCCAAAGTAGTGCTGGTTTCACGACATTACGTACCGTATTTTATACACGAGCGCGACCGTTACAAAACCACCGATCGCGACCAAACAATAGCATGAAAATGCCAGGGAGTGTACACAAATTATTGAATGTAACTTGCATTAAAATTTGAATTAAAGTTTTAAAAGAAAAAATACAATTATATGGTATTTGGCCTTTCTGTAGTATAGTTGTGTATATTCCTTATTTAGTGCCAGCGCGCATGCGCAGTGTGCGACTAGTATTGTGCTGTAGGTCTGAATTCCAAATCATACTCATAAGCTGATAATAAAAGAGCCCATCTCTGTAACCGTGCTGCAGCCAATGGGGCTACACCGGTCTTTGGGCCTAGAATTGTCGTCAAAGGCTTATGATCTGTAAGCAGTGTGAACCGACGCCCATAAAGGTACTCGTGAAACTTCTTAACCCAAAATATGAGAGAGAGAGCCTCTTTTTCTAGCTGGGCATAGTTCCGTTTTCACTAGCATTTAAAGTTCGTGATGCGAAAGCGATAGGCCGTTCACTTCCATCAGGCAGTGTGTGAGAAATTACAGCCCCAATGCCATACGCAGAAGCATCTCCAGCCAACTTAATGGGTAAGGTAGGATCATAATGTACTAACACATTGGGTGATGTCAGACACTGTTTAGCTTGCTTAAATGCCTGCTCACGCTGATCAGTCCATTTCCACTGAACATCCTTTCTGAGCAGCTCATTAAGAGGATTAAGAAGTGTTGCCAGGTTTGGAATGAATTTTGAGTAATAATTTATCATCCCCAAAAATGACCGAAGTTGAGGCACACTACTGGGTACTGGGGCCATCAAAACGGCGTCTAACTTCTCTCCAGTAGCATGGATTCCATTGGCATCAATCCTGTGACCCAGATATTGCACAGATGTAGTAAGAAAACAACATTTTTCTTTGTTCACATCTCAACCCTTCATTCTGTAAACGCTTCAGCACCTCCTCTACGGTAGCGAGATGTTCCTCTTTGTTCTTTCCTACTATCAATGTGTCATCTAAGTAGCATAACACCCCCGACATTCCTTGAAGAATTGTATCCATGGCTCGTTGAAAAATTGCAGGAGCTGAAGCAATTCCAAATGGTAGCGTGTGTACCGGTAAAGCCCACGATGTGTGTTAATGGCAACAAATTGCCGAGATACCTCATCAAGCTCCATCTGTGTATAGGCTTGAGCTAAATCCAGTTTGGCAAGCGCACACTGCGCATGCGCGCTGGCACTAAATAAGGAATATACACAACTATACTTTCAACCACTAAATATACTACCATTGGGGGGTGTCGGTGCATGTTCACTGCTACACCACCTACTTGACATCCCATTACCCTATATGGAAACTGGTCATGCCACACGCAGATGAAAAACTTTAAAAGGTTTCTTCCAACCTTCTATCCTCTATTATGTAATTTTCCACATTCATGTATTATTGTAAAGCCTGTCTACATGAAGGGGACGTTCAATTGTAGTGCAGTGTAGAGCAATGTACAGCCAATATGCATGCACCCGCAAAATCAACCGTGAGCGGAAAAAAAAAGGATAAATAATAGAGAGAGGCCTTGCATTGAAATGTATTGTGCACACGATTTATTTCAAATCTCTCTACTCTAATAGAAATGATGATGATGATTATTTTATTTTATTTTATTTTTTCTTAAAGAAAATAATAGTATACATTTCTCACAACAAAAAATAAATAAATAATATCTCAGAGGGCTCCCAATGTGCACTGTGCCCAGGTAGTACTCTTGATCACCTTGGCCACCATGCAGTTACCTGCAAGTATGGTGGAGATGTGGTCTCTCGCCATAATAGGATTAGGGACATCCTGGTAGAAACCTGTCGTCGGGCGTACATAGGGGTTAAGGTAGAAGTTGGCAATAATCTTAGCAGAGACCACAGCAAGACCCGTCCAGCTGACATCTTACTTCCCAACTGGTTCTTGGGCAGAACTGCAGCATTAGATGTGAGCATCACCTCACCGCTTAATCCTGTCACTTTGTTGGAAGCGGGAGTGTCGGCCACCGCTGCAGCCCAGGCCACCGAGGCTAGGAAGCACCAAGCCAATGACCCTTAATGTTCTGAACTAGGTTGGGTATGTGTCCCTATGGTAGTGGAAACCTATGGGGCTTGGGGAAGGAAGCCACAGCCATCATCTCTTCTGTAGCCTCCAGACTTGCCACCTCCACATGCCGGCCAAAGTCCACCATACTCCACGAGATCTATGGTCGGCTGAATCTCAACCTTGTGCGTGCCAATGCCACAGCTATCCTTTCTAGGATAGCTCCTTCGCCATAAACCTTTTATTATCTGGTGCATATATATATTGAAATAAGGATGTATATAATATGTCATTATTATTATTATAGCTGAATAAAGAAATCTATTTTTCTTTTCAAAAAAACAATGAATACTGGCAAGCCATAATTATTGAATAATCCATAGCTATTTTGCTATTAGCAGAATTATTATCATTATTTTCACCCAGGAGCTTCTTTCTGACAGGTGAGGAGATCACAAAAGTGACAGAAACTTTGTTGACGTAGGAAACATGAGCATTAAAGTGGTCCAATGCATTAGTATGGTGTTATGTCATCTGGATCATAAATACCAGAGGAACAGACGGAGGTAATAAAAGCTGAACTGAAAACGAGCACAACCCTAGACTACCTCTTGTGAGACCAAGTTGGGCTTACGACATGCATCGTCAGAAGTTACAAAACCTACACAGTCCATGAAACAGTTGTGGACGTCCTCACAAAGGGCTTTAAGCAGCTGATCCCAAATTGGTAGGTGCTGAGTGAGCCAAGTAACGTAAATGTAAATGACGTTCCTCTTTGTCTGGATGTAACATGGACTTAAAGCTTCCTTTCCTATGGTCAATGGCCTATAGCTAGGTGCATTCAAGCTTTAAGGGGGTGAGGGGAGCTTTATGGAGCAGGCACACGGGACCCAGAATGATTAGTGTTAATAAAGCTCTTTTTAATCATGGTGGTATATGCACATGGGACTTTGGGGAGTGAATTTGGTTTCTTAGATGAATGTTAATTGCTGGATTATCTATATTTTGTACAAGCAATAGTAAGGGCACAACCACATGGGCATAAAGTAAGTTTGCATTTGTTTGAGGTTCATGTCATCTGCTTATGTTAAATTAAAAATTCTAATATCCTCCTAAAATGTTACTGGTGTATGCCATAAGGTAAACTTACAGTACAGTAGTGCATGTAATAGCTATCTGGAATATTTGATATACAAGTCACCTCTGACATCATTTATCAAAATGTGGAACAGTGATCAGAAACAATGTGCTAGTGGGTTGCTTGTCATAGGTTCAAATTTTCTGTGAACTGGAAAGTTCTCCCATCTAACATCAAAAATCAAACTAACCTTGTGGAGTTAAAAGGCACTGAATTTTCAATTAGCCATTCATTTCAATGCAAGTGGTTAACTTCCTTTGCTTGTTCTGGAAATTTTGAAACACACACTGTCCCCATGAGTAGTTTACAAAAAAAAAAAGAAACTGTCTGGTTAGCATGGGATTGTTGTTATCTGATGCCTTTCATGCTAATTATACTGCAAATGGCTTCTAGCAAACCCCAGAAGATCAGAAGATCAGAATAGCAATGATTTGAAACTAGTACCATACCTATGCTTCAGAGGTGTAGCTATGAAAATTTATTACATGAGTTTCATCCCAAGGTGGCAAGGTACGAACTGTAATTAACGCATGACAACGTGCAACCATCTCCTCTGTACACAGTATAAGGACACGGTTGGAAATGGTTGCTGTTGCATGACCTAGAGACGCCTGCAGCCAGCTGGTGAGTAATAACACATGTCATATCTAAACTATTTGGGACCGTTTCAGCGAAAGGGACCTAGCATATGCATTTCCAGTAGAGGTAACGCTTGCGTTGAAATGTATGGCTGATAAAAAAAAAACAGAGAATTACAACTCAAAGACGGTATTTCGATTCTCAGTGCGTAATAAGCATGTGTAGAAGACATTTCAGACTTTTAGAATATCGAAGAATTTGAAATCTTGAAAAAATAAACCATGCATTAGGTCCCTTTTCGCGGAAACGATCCCGTTTGTTTATATATTACATGTGCAATAACTTTATGCTTTCCAGAACTACTATATAAATATTGGTGTTTTTGTTATTATTAAACTTATCCTAATTTCAAAGTGTAGGGGAAAAAATTCTCCAGGAGTAATTATAATTATGGCGATGATAATCTTTCACAAAGAACATAACTGTATTCTCTTGTGTAGGTAAGAAAGTAAATTTTGAACACCCTGTATGTTAGTGTTCATCCCCTCTTTTCAACCTCCTCTCTACAAGCTACAAAGATTTTACAATACAGATGGTACAGCAAAACAAATTAAATTAAAGCACTGTATGGCACAGACTAGACTACATGTTCTAATGTACTTGCAAATGCTGCTCTTGGTGGAAGAGAGTGGTTGATGGGAAGGATTTATCCGCTGTGATTTCAGTTAAATACATTACGTTCAGGGATCTGTAAAGGCTTAGAAGATTGGGGCACCTGCATAAGCTTTGGGAGTTGTGAAGTCTGTGGCTGCACAGGTAACTGTGAAGGTTTTGGGAGCTCTGGAATTTGTGAAGGATTTGGGTGTTCATGAATCTGTGAAGAGTTCGAAGGTTTAGGTAGCTGTGATGGCTTGAAAAGTATTGAAGACCCAGATGGTTCAGGAGCCTGTGACAGTTTAGGTAGCTGTGATGGCTTGAGGAGTATTGAAGACACAGATGGTTCAGGTGCCTGTGACAGTTTAGGTAGCTGTGATGGCTTGAGAAGTATTGAAGACCCAGATGGTTCAGGTGCCTGTGAGAGCTTAGGTAGCTGTGATGGCCTGAGGAGTATTGAAGACACAGATGGTTCAGGTGCATGTGACAGTTTAGGTAGCTGTGAAGGCTTGAGGAGTATTGAAGACCCAGATGGTTCAGGTGGTTTAGGTAGCTGTGAAGGCTTGAGGAGTATTGAAGACCCAGATGGTTCAGGTTCCTGTGACAGTTTAGGGAGCTGTGATGGCTTGAGGAGTATTGAAGACCCAGATGGTTCAGGTGCCTGTGACAGTTTAGGTAGCTGTGATGGCTTGAGGAGTATTGAAGACCCAGATGGTTCAGGTGCCTGTGACAGTTTAGGTAGCTGTGATGGCTTGATAAGTATTGAAGACCCAGATGGTTCAGGTGCCTGTGACAGTTTAGGTAGCTGTGATGGCTTCAGGAGTATTGAAGACCCAGATGGTTCAGGTGTCTGTGAGAGCTTAGGTGCTGTGAGGCTTGAGGAGTATTGAAGACCTGGATGGTTCAGGTGCATGTGACAGTTTGAAGACACAGATGGTTCAGGTGCCTGTGACAGTTTAGGTAGCTGTGATGGCTTGAGAAGTATTGAAGACCCAGATGGTTCAGGTGTCTGTGAGAGCTTAGGTAGCTGTGATGGCCTGAGGAGTATTGAAGACACAGATGGTTCAGGTGGTTTAGGTAGCTGTGAAGGCTTGAGGAGTATTGAAGACCCAGATGGTTCAGGTGCATGTGACAGTTTAGGTAGCTGTGAAGGCTTGAGGAGTATTGAAGACACAGATAGTTCAGGTGGTTTAGGTAGCTTTGATGGCTTCAGGAGTATTGAAGACCCAGATGGTCAGGTGCCTGTGAGAGCTTAGGTTGCTGTGAAGACTTGAGGAGTATTGAAGACCCAGATGGTTCAGGTGCATGTGACAGTTTAGGTAGCTGTGAAGGCTTGAGGAGTATTGAAGACGCAGGTGGTTCAGGTGCCTGTGACAGTTTAGGGAGCTGTGATGGCTTGAGGAGCATTGAAGACCCGGATGGTTCAGGTTCCTGTGACAGTTTAGAGAGCTGTGATGGCTCCAGGAGTATTGAAGACCCAGATGGTTCAGGTGCCTGTGACAGTTTAGGTAGCTGTGATGGCTTGATAAGTATTGAAGAGCTAGATGATTCAGGTACCTGTGACAGTTTAGGTAGCTGTGATGGCTTGATAAGTATTGAAGACCCAGATGGTTCAGGTGCATGTGACAGTTTAGGTAGCTGTGAAGGCTTGAGGAGTATTGAAGACCCAGATGGTTCAGGTGCATGTGACAGTTTAGGTAGCTGTGATGGCTTGAGGAGTATTGAAGACCCAGATGGTTCAGGTGTCTGTGAGAGCTTAGGTAGCTGTGATGGCCTGAGGAGTATTGAAGACACAGATGGTTCAGGTGGTTTAGGTAGCTGTGAAGGCTTGAGGAGTATTGAAGACCCAGATGGTTCAGGTGGTTTAGGTAGCTGTGAAGGCTTGAGGAGTATTGAAGACCCAGATGGTTCAGGTGCATGTGACAGTTTAGGTAGCTGTGAAGGCTTGAGGAGTATTGAAGACACAGATGGTTCAGGTGGTTTAGGTAGCTGTGAAGGCTTGAGGAGTATTGAAGACCCAGATGGTTCAGGTGCCTGTGACAGTTTAGGTAGCTGTGATGGCTTGAGGAGTATTGAAGACCCAGATGGTTCAGGTGCCTGTGACAGTTTAGGTAGCTGTGATGGCTTGAGGAGTATTGAAGACCCAGATGGTTCAGGTGCCTGTGACAGTTTAGGGAGCTGTGATGGCTTCAGGAGTATTGAAGACCCAGATGGTTCAGGTGCCTGTGAGAGCTTAGGTTGCTGTGAAGACTTGAGGAGTATTGAAGACCCAGATGGTTCAGGTGCATGTGACAGTTTAGGTAGCTGTGAAGGCTTGAGGAGTATTGAAGACCCAGATGGTTCAGGTGCCTGTGACAGTTTAGGGAGCTGTGATGGCTTGAGGAGTATTGAAGACCCGGATGGTTCAGGTGGTTCAGGTAGCTGTGATGGCTTGATAAATATAGAAGAGCTAGATGATTCAGGTACCTGTGACAGTTTAGGGAGCTGTGAAGGCTTGAGAAGTATTGAAGACGCAGATGGTTCAGGTGCCTGTGACAGTTTAGGTAGCTGTGATGGCTTGAAGAGTATTGAAGACCTGGATGGTTCAGGTTCCTGTGACAGTTTAGAGAGCTGTGATGGCTCCAGGAGTATTGAAGACCCAGATGGTTCAGGTGCCTGTGACAGTTTAGGTAGCTGTGATGGCTTGATAAGTATTGAAGAGCTAGATGATTCAGGTACCTGTGACAGTTTAGGTAGCTGTGATGGCTTGATAAGTATTGAAGACCCAGATGGTTCAGGTGCCTGTGACAGTTTAGATAGCTGTGAAGGCTCGAGAAGTATTGATAACATAGATGGTTCAGGTGCCTGTGACAGTTTAGGTAGCTGTGATGGCTTGAGGAGTATTGAAGACCCAGATGGTTCAGGTGCATGTGACAGTTTAGGTAGCTGTGAAGGCTTGAGGAGTATTGAAGACCCAGATGGTTCAGGTGCCTGTGACAGTTTAGGTAGCTGTGATGGCTCGATAAGTATTGAAGACCCAGATGGTTCAGGTACCTGGGAGGGTTTAGGTAGCTGTGATGGCCCGAGGAGTATTGAAGACACAGATGGTTCAGGTTCCTGGGAGGGTTTAGGTAGCTGCGAATGCTTGAGGAGTAATGAAGACTCAGATGGTTCAGGTACCTGTGAGGATTTTCGATGCAAAGTTGCTGTTTCAGGTTTGAACAATTCAAATCCATGGGATGGCTTTAAATGCCCAGGGATTTGTGAAGTTTTTGGGAATTCTGGTGGTTGTGAACGTTTTGAAGGTACAAACACCTGCAGAGTGCTTGGATTAGGTTTGAGTTTTCTGATATCGTGGCCGAAGGTATCACACGTTCTGCGAGCACTGAAGGGTTTGGGTGTTCAGGGGGAGTGAAGAGTTTGGGTGTTCTTGAAACACTGAAGTATTTTGGTGTTCTGGGTGCACTGAAAAGTTTAGGTGTTCTGGGAGCTCCAAAGGTTTCCAGTGTTCTGGTCGCTCGGAAGGCTTTGAAGGTTCAGGTAGATGTGGATTTGGTTGCAGCGAAGGCTCAGCTCTATTTGGTAATATAGCTCCACAACTTTCAGATATGTCTTCACCATTCAAATAGAACTTCACAGCAGTACAGTCTACATTAGGCCTGCAGACCGCATCTTTACGATTAAAGCATTTATCCTTCAGACACAGCTGCTCCACAACGTCGCTAGAACAGCGAGGGGGTTGCGTTATCGTCGCGCAGTGACAGTACGCGAATAGTGCTGCACAGAAAGCTGCGACAGAGAACGCTCTATTCATTTCGTGTGAAGTACTTGGAAGGCGATGAGCAACTATAGAGAGAGAGATTGTTTATATACTTCACGCTAGCTGTTTTTGCAATGTTGCAATCATTACATGCACGTGAAAGATCATCGTTTGTACACGTGAACCGCCTAGCGGTGCTATACTATATGGTTTTCGAATTCGTAGAACACAATTTAAGAAGACAAACACAACGCCTAAGTCTTCGAGTCGTCTGAAATGCACAAGACAAATCGATGCACCCCATGTGACTCAGGCCCGTAGCCAGGTTGTGTGTTGGGGGGGGTGCAAAGCATGTTATAAGTGGACTCAACCATGCAATGGCGTAGCCAGGATAATACATGTATGTATGGTAGGGTACACACTGCCAGGTGCAGGATTTGTATGAAATTGAGAAAGACCCGCCGGGGGAAGGTGCGGGAGGGGTGGCCCCCTGCTGCCCAGCTAGGAGGTATGGGGGAGTGCTGCAAGCTCCCCCATCGGGGTCTGGGGCGGAGCCCCAGGAGCCAATTCTTGTTTGATGCATAAAATTTGTAAATTATTTTTATATGATTTCCATGCCTGTGAGCACAGATGCTTAGATTCATTCCACTTGACAAGTGGAAAAGGTTTTTTCACATTTGGAAACAAGTCAGAACCAAGCAGACGACAACTGTAACAGGCATCTTTTTGTATGGAATACTCTCTAAATAAATTAAATATAGGAGGGAATGCCGGAGTTCTTGCATGCTTTTGGGATGGTTTACTGACTAGATAGGGAGCTGTTTACGCCGAATATGATACATGCCTGATGCCTTGTAGCCATCTTTCCGATCCTGCATTTGGATAGTACCAGTGCTCTTACATGCACACGTGCAAAATATACATGCAGACAACTGCATGGCAGATCTCGTTAATATATGTGTACATGTAGATTGCACTGCAATAAACAATCAAGTGAATAATATTCCTAGCCTGCCAAGCGGACCTTGCATCCAGTGGGGGGGGGGGTGCAATTGCAACCCGTTTTGCACCCCCCCACTGGCTACGGGCATTGTGTCAGGGTAGAATTGGAGATCCTAATTGTGAAGTATTACATTTTACACTCCATGCAGTTCAGAAAGCATGTACGAATTATAAGTCAGAACAAAGACAGGTGCATAAATTTGGTGTTTTTTTTAGTTCTCCGAGCAACTCTCCCAAACGCTAACGCCATAACCCTAAAGCTAATCCGTTGAGACGGGCATTAGAAACTGTTTCCTCTCACAACGCTCTGTTTTATTGACTCGATCACGTAATGTCAGTGACGGGAAACTAGATCACTCTTCTTGTGTTTCTTACCGACCACTTACTAGTAGCTGGTGATCTTAATCACACGGAGGCCTATATATAACGAAAAGGTTCTGTACTATACAGGCTCGCACGCTCAATCAAAATTGTTATGTGGGTTTCCAATTCTCCACAAAGATTTAGGGATAGGGGGTTCCTAATCCTATGGGTCCCTAATTTACAAGACACCAGCCATTTTGCTCATTCATTTTCTCTAAGCACTTGGAGGGCCAATTCAGGCGTACATGTGTAACGCATACACCGGAAATAGGTAAATGAGAAGAACATTTACATGCATACAAGTAACTTCTTATATAACATAAAAGAATGTTCTAGAGCAGATCAGCACGTGATGTCGTTACACTGCTCCCTCCTTGAAGAGTACACGTCCACGTGTCATGCTAAAAATAAGTCCAACTTCCAAGCCTTTCTGGAGGCTGTCTGCTGCGGCTAGAACGACGCAGAGGGACTTGTTCAACTTGATGAGGCTCTGTGTCATCACCGTCATCCTGCTCACCAACTTCCTCTACTGGGTCTTCATGATAATGTTCTACTGGCTGTTGAGTTTCCTCGTCAGCTGGTGCTAACTGCGCAGCCTGGTTCTGTGGCACTACCACCAAGTCATACATTTTTCATTCATCATGCGGTGGGATGGTCTCCCTAGCTGGTACATCACCCTGCTGTGAAGGACCTGCTTCTTCTGTATGCTCCACCCTGTGCAAGTATGGCTTCAACCTGTCAAAATGTACTGTGTGCTGTTTGTGAGGACTGGCATCTTGTTTGATTTTGTATACGCAATTATTTAGCACATCCACCACTGTGTATGGCCCTTTCCAAAATCTATGCAACTTCTTAGAATACCCCCGTGGTACTGCTGCATTGTGTAGCCATACTTTGTCCCCTTTAACAAAAGGGTTACCTGCAACCTTTGTGTCGTACAACAGTTTATGTCTTTTCTGCTCAGCAGAAAGGTGCTGTCGTACACGTTCATAAGCTTCGCTCAACCACTTCCGTAATTCCTTAACATACACTGGAACATTAGCTGACCAGAACCTGTGGGCAAACCAAACATGACATCGATAGGCAGCTGCACCTCTCTGCCAAACATCAGGGAAAATGGTGTATGTTTGGTAGCCTCATGGACACTAGTCCGATATGCCAACATAAGGCACGGTAGCTTCAGGTCCCAGTTGCTTTCGTCATCAACTGCTGCCATTCTCAACATCGACAATAAAGTCCTGTTGAAACGCTCAATCATGCCGTCTGATTGCGGGTGGTAGGGCGTGGTCTGGTCTTGACAATTCCCATCAGCTGACAGAGCTCTTTTATTAGGGATGATTCAAAGCTTCTACCCTGATCTGTATGGAGGTGTGTCGGTGCCCCAAACCTGGAAACAAACTCATTAACAAACACACGAGCTACTGTAACTGTCTCCATGTCTGGGATAGCAAACGCTTCCGTCCACTTGGTAAAGTAATCACCGAT
>JABACO010000139.1:0-83108 GCA_013339895.1 Ephydatia muelleri
AAGGTCCAGTGACCAATTTCCCGATCAGCCCAAGTGCTCTTAACTGTAGTTGAATCTTATTGTTTCTTAAATCTTTTATTAATGCTGTCCTTAAAGTAGTTTTGCTATTGCACACATTTTCTAAATACATCAAAAGCTTTTCCTGTAAATAATACAACACACCAGCTTGATGAAACATTACATGGAAACGATTCCCAACATAACGAACTATAATACTTGACTTTATATTATTCTGTCTCAAAAATAGTTTAAACGATTCCCAACATAACGAACTATAATACTTGACTTTATATTATTCTGTCTCAAAAATAGTTTAAATCCAGCAGGATCACCTTTGCCCTGTTTAAATCTCATTTTATTCATCGCTATAATAAAATTTACAGCACAGCACTCCCTGCCAAAGGTATCACTTGTTATGCTATTGTCGTTATCATATGTGCGCAATACATTGCTGCTTTTCTTTGCTATGCCATCCAGAGGGTGAATGTTGCACTTAAGTTCCAATAATTCAATTTCTAATTTGTCCTGTAAACTTTGCACAACACAGTGATTAACAGCAACTCTATCACATAAGGTATTCTTTAAATTATTAAATATTGTTGACTTGGTGTGAACATAATCTAAACTGTGAAAAGCAGCATACATAGTAACAAATATGTGATGTATAGTCATTTGTGGTACCACCTGCAATTGTTTTTAAACTTAACACGTATGATTTAGGAGGTGATGCTGCAACACTTATGTGTATTTCATTAACATGGTCTCCATTAACTGTAGTTGAATCCCAGGAAAGTGTCATATCTTTGTAATTATACATTATTTCTCCTACTTGTAAGTCACTTAATACTCCTAATTCATATGCACAGCAATTAACTGTGGATGGGTTTGGGAGGCTAGTTATCTTTACACCTGCCAGCTCTCTTAAAACCCCTTCAATAACTGGACTTATATTATATATTGGCACATGGTACTCTAAACAGCAATAGACAGCTTTACGACAAGCAATATTATATGTTTTATCATCGCTTTTAGCGTTAATGCATTTTAAAGATTCTTCCTCACGAACCCACTCCTCCAAATTGCATTGAAGCATATCATTTTCAATTTTCATTAGGCGAATTTTTTCTTTTAATTCCTTATTTTCCTTCTTCCATTTCTGCTCATGTATCTTATAGGAGATTTTTGATTTGTAGTACTTATATCTTAATGCAACAAGTGATTGTTTTAGCTGTCTTGATTCGCTTCCTTGACCTTGTTTTAATGAGAGGTTTTCCAGTTTCAACTTGTTAATCTTTGAATTGTTTGTATTAATTGTTCTTTTAGCACTTAGCAATTTAGAACGTAGTGTATCTTCAATGTTGGACTTCCTTCTTAATGCTTTTTGAAGATACTGGTTTTTCATTTTGACACTTGGAAACAATCGAAGCTTTACTTTGAGAACATTATTTGATGCAATCAACTTCCTTAAAGAAGTTTTTATTTCCCCACATTTAGTGCAGCCAGATGTAGAATTCAATGTTATGGAGCCAGAACTGCCACTTTGGCTAGTGTGCATGACAACACTAGCTGATGCGTGTGGATTTTGCTTCTTTGTCACTGATTCATTTAAAGGTAAATCAAATTTCAGCTTCAGAAAACAAACAACATCTTCCCAGGCTCTATCAAGATGCTTCTTCATGTCATTGATAGTTTGAAGCACACGCTTAATGGAGGCGCACAGTGCATTAATGTTCACATCTTGTCTTGGTGCTAGTTTTGCCACTATCCTCGCTATTTCTACAGGTTTGGCATTTTTTAGGTTGGAGTTGATGTACAACACCAAGCCATTTTGTTACATCCGGAGCTAGAAGGGATCCATCCTCACTCACATCCTTTTTATAACCATTAATGAGCATTCTGAGATCAGCAACTGTCTTCATTCTAAATAGCGAAAAGCAATGATTGCGTGCATACATGTACGTGTGTGATATGAAGTAATTAAACATGAATACTTGGCTTGAAAAGAACAGTGCGTGGGCATCATCGTATTGCAATGTTACAGCAATAGAAATATAGTGATTAGTTCACTCTTGAACGAAATTTTATTAACAACGTAGTTAATTGAAGATTGGGGTGTGCAATAAATAGGGTAGTCAGAAAGAACGTTATTGAACCGAATTTGAATGAGCTCATGCATTTTAGACAGAGAATCCAGGTTATCCAACTTAGTTCAAACACAAAGATACATTAGTACAAGGATTTGTGCTCTTTTTTCATGCATGCCAACATAAAACGCCTGGGTAGTTAAAGCACCCTTTGGGCATCATGCAAATGGCCTCATACTTTGTAGTATAATGATTCAGTGCCTAACTTAAATAAAAAAACATACCATGTGATAGTTGGTTAACAATCGGAGTCAAGATTCGTTCCCAAAAAAATGCTACGAATTCAATGTGTCGAATAAAAAAAGAACAAGAACCAGCTCGAAATTAGACGATAGTGTCTCATTCTACAACTAATCGGGTCACTAAATCTAGCCATGCAGTCGGACTAACCTCGCAGGTGATTGAGCAACTTTCTTCTCTTCGCGATACACTTTTTCAATGTTACGAAATACGCGTCCAATTTTCGACGTAGTTTTAGATAATCGATTTTCGGACCCAATTACGTGATTTGTCACAGTACCTACTTCTGCACTGACAGAAAATGCCACAGGAAGCTTGTGTTCAAGACAAGACAAAATCGCGGGTCCGTTACACGAGGCACGCGCACGCCATTACTTTTTGTTTAGCATCAGTACAGAAGCTATGTTGCTTGTTTTTTTATATAAAGAAAACCTTGCTTACGCAAGTAAGCACCATGCGCTTACGTAAGAAAGATTGATCAATCTATGGTTAATAACTACATGTGTCCGTGCATGATTATTAATAAAATTAATGTGCAATGCAAGGCGGATCGATTCGGTTAGCCTTTTAGCCTTGCTAGTGTGGAAGCGCCTTTAGGAATCTTTCCGAATTTGCTATTAGTGAATGTTAATATTATTCATTACGGGTCTGAAAGGGGGAGTTGCAACCCCCCCCCCCCCCCTGGATCCTCCACTGAGACTGTAAGAGAATCACAAAACTGCGCCATGCATCCTCGGGATGTTGAGCTCACGTGATTTCCGGTTGGATCCAAGCGCCTTTTTTATACGCGTATTTTCGCATCGATCGGTGTGCGCTACTATTTACGTAGCGTCTCCTCCTTTATTAAATAAACATGCTCCAAATATAAGAGGCGTCGGCCACTGATTAAACAGCATTCCAGGTGGTGAATACAGACCTCCGGACCACGAACGCAACAGACCATCAAATGAACAGAGTTCTGGCACTGTTCTTTGCAGCTGCGTTTGTCGACTTAGCGACTCCCGCCTTCAAAGGCATCGGATTATCGGAAAGCAATGGTTTCGGTGCAGCCCAGCTTCAAGCCATCGGCGCTACGTGGTACTACAGCTGGAGCGAGACCACGGCCGTCACCAACACTAGCGTTCCCTTCGTACCGATGGTGTTCTCGGCTAAGCACGTTGCGACCATAGGGTCGGGGCACCCGTATCTGTTGGGATTCAACGAGCCAGACAATTCGGCGCAATCCAACATGAACGTCTCTTTCGCTGTCAGTTTGTGGCCACAAGTGGCCGCAAGTGGAACGGTAGTGGGCGGGCCTGCCACGGCATCCAATCCCGTTACTCCTGGTAACTGGCAACCCGACTTCATGGGGAACATAACGCAGCTTGGTCTCAGGGTTGACTTTACGACGCTCCACTGGTACAAGAACGCCAATCCCGAGTCATTCATCAACGACGTTATTTCGCTCTGCAATCGATACAGCTTACCCGTGTGGATCACTGAATTCGCCCCGCAAACCACCTCCGCATCACAAACGGATCCCTATCACTACACACAGGACCAGGTTAATGCCTTCATCAACACCACCGTTGCGTGGATGAACTCACCCAACGGCAGCCAGTGTGTGCAACGTTACGCATGGCATGATTCCACGAACGGGACGTCTGCACTGTTCTTCCCAGACGGCACTCTAACTCCTACGGGGCAATTTTATGCATCTGTTGGAAACGGTGAATACCCAACAAATCCTCCAGCTTCGACAATACCAACTACTGCTGCTACCACTGCTGCTGCTACCACTGCTGCTGCTACCACTGCTGCTGCTACCACTGCTGCTGCTACCACTGCTGCTGCTACCACTGCTGCTGCTACCCACTGCTGCTCCTACCAACTGCTGCTCCTACCACTGCTGCTGCTACCACTGCTGCTGCTACCACTGCTGCTCCTACCATTGCTGCTCCTACCACTGCTGCTGCTACCACTGCTGCTGCTACCACTGCTGCTGCTACCACTGCTGCTGCTACCACTGCTGCTGGTACCACTGCTGCTGCTACCACTGCTGCTGCTACCACTGCTGCTGCTACCACTGCTGCTGCTACCACTGCTGCTGCTACCACTGCTGCTACCACTGCTGGTACCACTGCTGCTGCTACCACTGCTGCTCCTACCACTGCTGCTGCTACCACTGCTGGCTGCTACCACTGCTGCTGCTACCACTGGCTGGTACCAACTGCTGCTGCTAACCACTGCTTGCTGGCTACCACTGCTGCTACCACTGCTGGTAACACTGCTGCTGGCTACCACTGCTGCTGCTTACCACTGCTGGGTACCACTGCTGGTACCACTGCTGCTGCTAACCCACTTGCTGCAATCTACCACTGGGCGGCTGCTTACCACTGGCTGGCTGCTACCACTGCTGCTGCTACCACTGCTGCTAACCCACTGCTGGTACCACTTGCTGCTGCGACCACTGCCTGCTTGCTTCGACACTGCTGCTGACCCACTGCTGGTAACCACTGCTTGCGGCTAACCACTGCTGCTTCCTAGCCACTGCTGGCTGCTACCACCTGGGCTGCTGCTACCACTGCTGCTGCTACCCTGCTGCTGCTACCACTGCTGCTGCTACCACTGGCTGCGTCACCACTGCATGCTGCTAACCACTGCATGCTGCTAACCACTGCTGCTGCTACCACTGCTGCTACCACTGCTGCTACCACTGCTGCTGCTACCACTGCTGCTGCTACCACTGCTGCTGCTACCACTGCTGCTCCTACCACTGCTGCTCCTACCACTGCTGCTGCTACCACTGCTGCTGCTACCACTGCTGCTCCTACCACTGCTGCTCCTACCACTGCGCTGCTACCACTGCTGCTGCTACCACTGCTGCTGCTACCACTGCTGCTGCTACCACTGCTGCTGCTACCACTGCTGCTCCTACCACTGCTGCTGCTACCACTGCTGCTGCTACCACTGCTGCTGCTACCACTGCTGCTGCTACCACTGCTGCTGCTACCACTGCTGCTACCACTGCTGCTGCTACCACTGCTGCTGCTACCACTGCTGCTGCTACCACTGCTGCTGCTACCACTGCTCTGCTACCACTGCTGCTGCTACCACTGCTGCTGCTACCATGCTGCTGCTACCACTGCTGCTGCTACCACTGCTGCTGCTACCACTGCTGCTGCTACCATGCTGGTACCATGCTGCTGCTACCACTGCTGCTGCTACCACTGCTGCTGCTACCACTGCTGCTGCTACCACTGCTGCTGCTACCACTGCTGGTACCACTGCTGCTGCTACCACTGCTGCTGCTACCACTGCTGCTGCTACCACTGCTGCTGCTACCATGCTGCTGCTACCACTGCTGCTGCTACCACTGCTGCTGCTACCACTGCTGCTGCTACCACTGCTGCTGCTACCACTGCTGCTGCTACCACTGCTGCTGCTACCACTGCTGCTGCTACCATGCTGGTACCACTGCTGCTGCTACCACTGCTGCTGCTACCACTGCTGCTGCTACCACTGCTGCTGCTACCACTGCTGCTGCTACCACTGCTGCTGCTACACTGCTGGTACCACTGCTGCTGCTACCACTGCTGCTGCTACCACTGGATGCTACCACTGCTGCTACCACTGCTGCTACCACTGCTGCTGCTACCACTGCTGCTCCTACCACTGCTGCTCCTACCACTGCTGCTGCTACCACTGTTGCTGCTACCACTGCTGCTCCTACCACTGCTGCTGCTACCACTGCTGCTCCTACCACTGCTGCTGCTACCACTGCTGCTCCTACCACTGCTGCTCCTACCACTGCTGCTGCTACCACTGCTGCTGCTACCACTGCTGCTGCTACCACTGCTGCTGCTACCACTGCTGCTCCTACCACTGCTGCTGCTACCACTGCTGCTGCTACCACTGCTGCTGCTACCACTGCTGGTACCACTGCTGCTACCACTGCTCCACTGCTGCTCCTACCACTGCTGCTCCTACCACTGCTGCTGCTACCACTGCTGCTCCTACCACTGCTGCTCCTACCACTGCTGGTACCACTGCTGCTGCTACCCTGCTGCTGCCTCCTACCACTGCTGCTCCTACCACTGCTGCTGCTACCACTGCTGCTCCTACCACTGCTGCTCCTACCACTGCTGCTCCTACCACTGCTGCTGCTACCACTGCTGCTCCTACCACTGCTGCTCCTACCACTGCTGCTGCTACCACTGCTGCTGCTACCACTGCTGCTGCTACCACTGCTGCTGCTACCACTGCTGCTGCTACCACTGCTGCTGCTACCACTGCTGCTCCTACCACTGCTGGTACCACTGCTGCTGCTACCACTGCTGCTCCTACCACTGCTGGTACCACTGCTGCTGCTACCACTGCTGCTGCTACCACTGCTGCTACCACTGCTGCTGCTACCACTGCTGCTGCTACCACTGCTGCTGCTACCACTGCTGCTGCTGCTACCACTGCTGCTGCTACCACTGCTGCTGCTACACTGCTGCTGCTACCACTGCTGCAGCTACCACTGCTGCTGCTACCACTGCTGCTGCTATCACTGCTGCTGCTACCACTGCTGCTCCTACCACTGCTGCTGCTACCACTGCTGCTCCTACCACTGCTGGTACCACTGCTGCTGCTACCACTGCTCCTACCACTGCTGCTGCTACCACTGCTGCTGCTACCACTGCTGCTGCTACCACTGCTGCTGCTACCACTGCTGCTGCTACCACTGCTGCTGCTACCACTGCTGCTGCTACCACTGCTGGTACCACTGCTGCTGCTACCACTGCTGCTGCTACCACTGCTGCTGCTACCACTGCTGCTGCTACCACTGCTGCTACCACTGCTGCTGCTACCACTGCTGCTCCTACCACTGCTGCTCCTACCACTGCTGCTGCTACCACTGTTGCTGCTACCACTGCTGCTCCTACCACTGCTGCTCCTACCACTGCTGCTCCTACCACTGCTGCTGCTACCACTGCTGCTCCTACCACTGCTGCTCCTACCACTGCTGCTGCTACCACTGCTGCTGCTACCACTGCTGCTGCTACCACTGCTGCTGCTACCACTGCTGCTGCTACCACTGCTGCTGCTACCACTGCTGCTCCTACCACTGCTGCTGCTACCACTGCTGCTGCTACCACTGCTGCTGCTACCACTGCTGGTACCACTGCTGCTGCTACCACTGCTGCTCCTACCACTGCTGCTCCTACCACTGCTGCTGCTACCACTGCTGCTCCTACCACTGCTGCTCCTACCACTGCTGGTACCACTGCTGCTGCTACCACTGCTGCTCCTACCACTGCTGCTCCTACCACTGCTGCTGCTACCACTGCTGGTACCACTGCTGCTGCTACCACTGCTGCTCCTACCACTGCTGCTCCTACCACTGCTGCTGCTACCACTGCTGCTCCTACCACTGCTGCTCCTACCACTGCTGGTACCACTGCTGCTGCTACCACTGCTGCTGCTACCACTGCTGCTCCTACCACTGCTGCTCCTACCACTGCTGCTCCTACCACTGCTGCTGCTACCACTGCTGCTCCTACCACTGCTGCTCCTACCACTGCTGCTGCTACCACTGCTGCTGCTACCACTGCTGCTGCTACCACTGCTGCTGCTACCACTGCTGCTGCTACCACTCTGCTGCTACCACTGCTGCTCCTACCACTGCTGGTACCACTGCTGCTGCTACCACTGCTGCTCCTACCACTGCTGGTACCACTGCTGCTGCTACCACTGCTTGCTGCTACCACTGCTGCTACCACTGCTGCTGCTACCACTGCTGCTGCTACCACTGCTGCTGCTACCACTGCTGCTGCTACCACTGCTGCTGCTACCACTGCTGCTGCTATACCACTGCTGCTGCTACCACTGCTGCTGCTACCACTGCTGCAGCTACCACTGCTGCTGCTACCACTGCTGCTGCTATCACTGCTGCTGCTACCACTGCTGCTCCTACCACTGCTGCTGCTACCACTGCTGCTCCTACCACTGCTGGTACCACTGCTGCTGCTACCACTGCTGCTCCTACCACTGCTGCTGCTACCAACTGCTGCTGCTACCACTGCTGCTGCTACCACTGCTGCTGCTACCACTGCTGCTGCTACCACTGCTGCTGCTAACCACTGCTGCTGCTACCACTGCTGCTGCTACCACTGCTGCTGCTACCACTGCTGCTGCTACCACTGCTGCTGCTACCACTGCTGCTACCACTGCTGCTCCTACCACTGCTGCTCCTACCACTGCTGCTGCTACCACACTGCTGGTACCACTGCTGCTGCTACCACTGCTGCTCCTACCACTTGCGGCTGCTACCACTGCTGCTCCTACCACTGCTGCTGCTACCACTGCTGCTACCCACTGCCTGCTGCTACCACTGCTTGCTGCTACCACTGCTGCTGCTACCACTGCTGCTGCTACCACTGCTGCTGCTACCACTGCTGCTGCTACCACTGCTGCTGCTACCACTGCTGCTGCTACCACTGCTGCTACCACTGGCTGCTCCTACCACTGCTGCTCACCTGCTCCTACCACTGCTGCTGGTACCACTGCTGCTGTACCACTGCTGCTGCTACCACTGCTGCTGCTACCACTGCTGCTGCTACCACTGCTGCTGCTACCACTGCTGCTGCTACCACTGCTGGTACCACTGCTGCTCCTACCACTGCTGCTGCTACCACTGCTGCTGCTACCACTGCTGCTGCTACCACTGCTGCTAGCTACCACTGCTGCTGCCTAACCACTGGCGGCTACCCACTAATGCTCTACCATACTGCTGGCTACCCACTGCTGCTGCTAGGCCACTGCTGCTGCTACCACTGCTGCTTGCAACCCACTGGCCTGCTTTGCTACCACTGCATGCTGCTACCACTGCTGGCTGCTACCACTGCTGCGTGCTACCCACCACTGCTGCTGCTACCAACGACTGCTGCTGCTAAACACTGCTTGCTGCTACCACTGCTGTCTGCTACCCACTGCTGCGCTACCACTGCTGCTGCTACCACGCTGTGCTTGCTAACCACTGCGCTTGCTACCACTGTCTGCTACCACTACTGCTGCTTACCACTGCTTGGTACCCGATGCTGCTGCTAGCCTACCACTGGCTTGCTGCTAAACCACTGGGCGTTGCATGCTACCACGGCTGGTACCACTGCTGCTGCTACCACTGCTGCTGCTACCACATGCTGCTGCTACCACTGTGCTTGCTGGCCTACCACTGCTGGTACCACGGCTGCTATCACAGTAGCTGCTACCACTGGGCGGATACCACTGCTGGCAAAGGAGACAATAAATAAAGGAACTGTTGCTACTGTCATTCATAACTGTTTAACTGGGTCAGATCAACAGCTGAAAGGATTGTCAACTTTCATAGCTATCTTTTCATGCATTGCAAACTTTGTATATTTTCGTGAACTATTTTTTTAACTCTCAATTTGTAAAAGTTCTACATTTTTTTGCATAGCATATTGACGGATTCAAAAATAATCCCATGTAATACAATGGTAATCCAGCTCCTGTCAGTAGCTGATGGAAGGGGAACTCCTTCTCACCAGTCTCACCGCACTTTTCAAAAGGCAACACACATGCAATTCCTACCACACCCAGGCCACCCGACTAAGACTCTTTAGACCACCTTGATGCGTTACATGCATTGCAACAGTAGCTTAAAAAAGTACATCACACATTCCCGTGCATGTGTAGTTGCGCACTGATCAACCTGTAACACACACACACACACACACACACACACACACACACACACACACACACACACACACACACCACACACACATGTACATACACATATACACACACACATGTACTCCCACATAATATAGGTGGAAAACACAATTGCATTCTGTAATGTGCACGCACACAAGTACACACTACATTGCATTTACTTATGACCCTCTGAATTTGTTCTCTGCATTGCATTCTATTTCATAGAACTGTTGCTTGTAGAGGCTGCTTTCCAGTATTGTATCCTATCAAGACAGGGCTTCTGTACTTCCAGTGTGTTTCTCTCTATCATTGATCGTGCATGGTCCTTTGTAAAAGTGTATTGTTTGACAAATCCTGTCCTGGATCTCTGTACATAAAAGAACCTCTCGGGACACAACTGCACTGTATATAGCTAAGTGACACTTCTGAAACCCTAAGTACAAATTACACTTCAGTATGCCGAATTGATGTAGTCCGGGGACATTGTCAACCT
Organism: Ephydatia muelleri; assembly: GCA_013339895.1. Lineage (NCBI taxonomy): Eukaryota > Metazoa > Porifera > Demospongiae > Spongillida > Spongillidae > Ephydatia > Ephydatia muelleri. Next base: position 10,582 of record JABACO010000139.1, read on the forward strand.
GCTGTGTAGGAGTTCCAGCAATCCAAGCACTGCTGACATCAGCAGTATTGGATATGCAGCAATCAACCCCATTTCCATGGTTGTGGTACATTTGGTGACTACTCACTTTATACTGCAGGGAACATTTCATTTCCTCTTCTTGGCAAAGTGAAGACCCTCCTTGGTGAGATGGTCCTCATCAGCTAGCTCTCAGGTGGAGGAAAGGAGTTTTTAACCAATTAATGCATTTTTCTGCGTGTTTACCGTTACCAAACAATATGAATTGAAGCCACGAGCATGAATAACTTGTAATTGGTATAATGCTTCAAAGGGTCTGGAAGAATTCTTTGGTAACGGTAAACATGCAGAAAAATGCGTCTCTTGGAGCATGTTAATTGGTTAAAAACTCCTTTCCTCACATGGCCATGCATGTTGTCCAACAATGTCCAAGTAATGGACAACATGCATGGCCATGTGAGGCTATACACCAGCAGTACACAGGTGTGCTTACTCTACTTCAGGGTACCACTGGTTTTGACCACACCCCTTCCTGGAGTAAGATAGGCAAGCCATCTTGTGGTGATTTTTAATACGTAAGGTGAGGGCATGGCTGTAGTGATGGACACATGCATGGCCATGTGAGGACACCAGCAGTACACAGGTTGCTTACTCTAAATACATTAAAAATCATCACAAGATGGCTGCCTATCGTACTCCTGGAAGGGATGTGGTCAAAACCAGTGGTACCCTGAAGTAGAGTAAGCAACCTGTGTACTGCTGGTGTCCTCACATGGCTATGCATGTTGTCCATCACTACAGCCATGCCCTCACCTTATGTATTAAAAATCACCACAAGATGGCTGCCTATCTTACTCCATGAAAGGGTGTGGTCAAAACCAGTGGTACCCTGAAGTAGAATAAGCACACTTGTGTTCTGCTGGCGTATAGCCTTACATGGCCATGCATGTTGTCCATCACTACAGCCATGCCCTCACCTTACGTATTAAAAATCACCACAAGATGGCTGTCTATCTTACTCCTGGAAGGGATGTGGTCAAAACCAGTGGTACCCTGAAGTAGAGTAAGCAACCTGTGTACTGCTGGTGTATAGCCTCACATGGCCATGCATGTTGTCCATCACTACAGCCATGCCCTCACCTTACATATTAAAAATCACCACAAGATGGCTGCCTATCTTACTCCAGGAAAGGGTGTGGTCAAAACCAGTGGTACCCTGAAGTAGAGTAAGCACACCTGTGTTCTGCTGGCGTATAGCCTTACATGGCCATGCATGTTGTCCATCACTACAGCCATGCCCTCACCTTATGTATTAAAAATCACCACAAGATGGCTGCCTATCTTACTCCAGGAAGGGGTGTGGTCAAAACCAGTGGTACCCTGAAGTAGAGTAAGCACACCTGTGTACTGCTGGTGTATAGCCTCACATGGCCATGCATGTTGTCCATCACTACAGCCATGCCCTCACCTTACGTATTAAAAATCACCACAAGATGGCTGTCTATCTTACTCCAGGAAGGGGCGTGGTCAAAACCAGTGGTACCCTGAAGTAGAGTAAGCAATCTGTGTACTGCTGGTGTATAGCCTCACATGGCCATGCATGTTGTCCATCACTACAGCCATGCCCACACCTTATGTATTAAAAATCACCTCAAGATGGCTGCCTATCTTACTCCAGGAAGGGGTGTGGTCAAAACCAGTGGTACCCTGAAGTAGAGTAAGCACACCTGTGTACTGCTGGTGTATAGCCTTACATGGCCATGCATGTTGTCCATCACTACAGCCATCACCACAAGATGGCTGCCTATCTTACTCCAGGAAGGGGTGTGGTCAAAACCAGTGGTACCCTGAAGTAGAGTAAGCACACCTGTGTACTGCTGGTGTATAGCCTTACATGGCCATGCATGTTGTCCATCACTACAGCCATCACCACAAGATGGCTGCCTATCTTACTCCAGGAAGGGGTGTGGTCAAAACCAGTGGTACCCTGAAGTAGAGTAAGCACACCTGTGTACTGCTGGTGTATAGCCTCACATGGCCATGCATGTTGTCCATCACTACAGCCATCACCACAAGATGGCTGCCTATCTTACTCCAGGAAGGGGTGTGGTCAAAACCAGTGGTACCCTGAAGTAGAGTAAGCACACCTGTGTACTGCTGGTGTATAGCCTCACATGGCCATGCATGTTGTCCATCACTACAGCCATCACCACAAGATGGCTGCCTATCTTACTCCAGGAAGGGGTGTGGTCAAAACCAGTGGTACCCTGAAGTAGAGTAAGCACACCTGTGTACTGCTGGTGTATAGCCTCACATGGCCATGCATGTTGTCTATCACTACAGCCATCACCACAAGATGGCTGCCTATCTTACTCCAGGAAGGGGTGTGGTCAAAACCAGTGGTACCCCGAAGTAGAGTAAGCACACCTGTGTACTGCTGGTGTATAGCCTTACATGGCCATGCATGTTGTCCATCACTACAGCCATGCCCTCACCTTATGTATTAAAAATCACCTCATATTAAAAATCACCACAAATTTGTAAACATAATAGATACATGTATGTTTATACTTGAAATTCAAAACTATGTTTAATGCATTACCAGCTATTTCGGACATCCATAGATCGTCTGTACATGAAAATGTACTTGCTCCGTTTGATTTTGTATACGTTTCATAAATATTGTGTATTTTTTTTTAATGCAAAAGGTACTGATTTAAGAATTTTAGTACTAAACGTTTGAGGCGATAGATTCAAGAGAAGAGTTAATTACTTTTCGTCATTACGCATGCAGTGCTGTAATTAATTTAACTCAATAAATTACTTAACGTATGAAAGCGCCTGCCAATAACCAATAACTGGATTTAGACTACAACCCAAGAGAGCGCTTCAGTATAATCCATCCTTGCAGACTCGAGAGTCTGCTCCTGTCTACAAGAAAAAGGTCGATCGAAAGGTGCGCGCAATGAAATTAAATGTACAATAGTATTCAGTTGTGTCCGGCTTTTCTGGCTCAATTAGTGAACAGAACAGCGTTTTGTGAAGCGATTGAAGTACGTCTAATTCGATGCCGGGTACGCCTTCGTATTAGTATACATGCATGCAGTGTTGTCTATAAATCACGAGGCTGTAGGTCAAACTAAATTCGTTGTATCCACGTCCACCTGGATTTTCACTCTGACGATGCGTTGAGTTTCAACAGACAATCATTTACTCCACTGATTAGTTCATAGGCTGGTACCATTCTGTACATGGTGTGCACTACATCCATTTAACACAGGTTGTTGTGGCCACATAGTACCTCAAAGTGGCACCTATAGGCAGGGGCAGCAGAAGCTGGGAGCAAGAGGGTGCCATGGCACCTTAATTATGGATATGGTGTATACAATTTATATTTGTCTTACCCTTTTAGCCCCTTCATGGACCCCAAATACATTGCCCCTGCCACAACAGTGAGAAGGAAGCAACATTGGACTCACCACTTCACTGCAAAAAATTAGGGATGATCACCACTCCTGTTAGGTGATACTCACCCTCACCTGGAGTGTTAGTAAAAAAGGATGACAGCACTCCAGCACTCCAATTGATCAGAATGATAATAACATAGGGTACCTAGCACTCCATTATTTGCTTTCAGAGCTTATGTCACTTATCTGGATCTGGTAAGCATTGCTGAATTAGATATGTTACTGTCCTGGGTATATATATCTAAGTATGCAATACTTAATGCTGCATGAATGCTCCTTCTTTCACATGCACACAGCATCACTATCATTAAAGCCATGTCCCATGTTTCCATTCTCCCTATGTTAGCGGGTTAACGGGTTAACTGGTTTGCCCATAAGGGGGTCAGGCTGAACCGGTCAGGCATATGACAGGGGTGCAGGCCCCCCTGTCAAGCTGGCCTGGGACCAAGGGTAACGCAAGCTACTCTTGGATGTGACCAGACTTGCCACTACCATGATGAGGTCATGGAGAATGGTTGGCCCTCAATCGCTGAACTGACCTGGGGCCAAGGGTAACGTTGAGTCACCCCTTGGTTCCACCAGATATGCCACACCACGACGCAGTCAGTGGCTTGGGTGGTTGATCAGGGTAGAAGCCCGAAGGGTGTTGCCTGCCATTGATGTATGACCAGAAAATCTGTGTACAGGTACAATTCGATGCACATGTGGAGTGGTGGGTGGGTCAGCGTATAGGCTGGCTATGATACTGAATTTCTGCTTTCCCTAGAACACCATTTATATCAAACCTGGAACCAGACAATGGGACAATCTAGTTTGGGAATAGTTTGTTTAGAGGGTTAATCTAAACAGGGAGGGGTAAGTCCACAACCAATGTATGTGTAGCGTATATTTATGAAGATGTAATATTTAAAATGATAGGCAAAGCAGTGGATAAGCAATTTCCTAAGTATAAAAACAGCAGGCTATCAAAACATCAATGTGACACCTTACATGCACTGTCTGGTGTATCATGTGCCTGATCATATGCGGCAATATGGGAATTTATGGGTTTTTTCAGGTCAAGGTGAGTTAGGTGAATCACTAAACATTGTTCGTACAGTCTTCTTAATACCTCTATTTTTTTGTGTTGCTGCTATCATTGTTATGACTACTCTTAGTGGTATAGTGGAAGGGCGAGTATGTTTATAATGGCCATTGATGCTTATCTTGAGATAGTTGACCCATGACCACACTCCCACACCACGTATAGTACATTCCCTTACCAAACAGCACTAGTGCAGTGTTGGTGATACACATAACTTTCTACAGTACATTTGTATCTTCCATGGCTTATGTTAGCAAAAGCATTGTGCGCTGGACTTTTCCATGACTTCTGTACATGCACACAATGCCTATGCTATAGCATTAAAGTCCCGACTGCATTGCATATGTGTGTACTTTAAGATTAGCATGTGCATGCATCTACGCAATGTAATTTTTAAAAGTAAACAATGCAGTGATCAGAAAATTTTCTTATAGTCAAATGTATCAACAACTTAATAATTTAATAAACATAAATCATTTATTTCATATGCATATAGAATAAAATGATGTATGCAACGTTCAGAAATGCTTCTTAACTACATTCAAAACAACAACTTCTGAAAATGATTGTTGTTTGTAAACAAGCATTCCATCTTCACCTTGGGTGTAGACTATCGGTGACCATCTAAGCTTGCTGTGCATTCTTATTGGGAAGTCAACTTGACACCCATCTCCCAGTCGATCATAAACTTCCCACTTGAGAAGAAGGGTTCTGAGAAATCAACTGTTTGATACAGTTTCCCTAATCCACATGTTTGAAGACATCCATTCTAAATTCTACAGTAAATTGACATTACAAATAGCCCTGATTTTAGACTGCCAGATGGACCAGACAGAAAGTTAGATACACTATCCATAATTTCTCTAACGCTTGGTTGCGGATTGAAATAGCTCCTATAAAGCACAGAATGTACACCTAAAACCACAAGAGGAAAAACAGCCGTTTACCTACCGCTTAGCGACAGCTGTAAGGCTTGTTTCAGGAACCCACGACGATTCTTCCATAGTGTATCCTTCCCACAGTACTACAAATTCGACATGCCTCTAGGGCATAGCCATATAAATACGAATTAATTTCAAGGTGTATACACAACACACACCTTCATTTTCCTGGTCGCTACAACGGGAAAATAGGGCGGTCATTTTCTAAAGTACAACAAACACAGCACATCGTTATCCGTACATTATCTGTACACTTTTGCTTAGGGTTAGGGTTAGAGTCAGTTTAAGTCATGGTTTCAGTAAGTAAACCTTTAACCTGGTACAAAACACTGAAACCAGAGATACCTACGCACCCCGGTATCTGTTACTTCGAACTAGTATATACGTAGTTGGCTGTGCCGAACACCCACGTTCTACATATGGCTATAAAAGGCATACTAAAGGTGAATACCTGTATTGATTAGCTATTGATGGTGCCTTGTACTGCGTGTATACTCCCGCCTAGCTAAATCAGCTCTTACATGTAGTTCTTTTCCAAACTTCGATCCACTAACTTGCGCTATAGTCGATTATGGACAGTTCTCAGATTCTCAGCGTACAAACTCACATCAAGATCCTCTAACACGTAGGAAAACGAGTTACCTATATATTCCGTCCAGTTCAGCCTAACCTGTCATCACGGTACAGTATACGTAATGGTAATATCAGTATTAAAATGGCCGCTGAGTGAACCTTGATGACTAAAACTTTGGACACTATTAAAACAGGATGTAAATGGCTAAAATACAGTCAGAAGTCTTCAGTGATGATTTTATGAACATTACAAATTCTGGAAAACTTAAATTCTTTCACCAATACGCAGAAAAAATGACAAAAGTCATGAAAAAACACTGCTTTGTTTAAGATTTATCTATAGAAATGCAGTTACTTGAATGTGGACAAGGACTAAAAATTTGTATTAAAGTTTAGAACGATATAAGGCAATGCCTTTGATCTCCCTGAATTCTGGAAAAATCAATATATGCATTTAATACTTATAGAGGACAAATAGTGTAAGTCACTCCATACATTTCAACGAGCGCGTGCGCGGAAAATTAACGGACGTTTGCAATTACGCGTCAGGAATACGTAATGAGCGTCCGACATTGCTGGCAATGGCAGAAATACAAAGGCTTGCCACTGCATGAATAGTCAAAGGTAAATAAGTGCCAACTGTTTATTGTGGTACTGATACAATTTCTGTGCTTATATCGTAGCTCAGCCAGAGCATTCCTGAGCCACACTCAAGATTTCAGTTGGACAGAAGTGATTTAAGCCTTCTAGTTTCGGATTCATGGATTTATTCAAGAGTACGAAATATAGATATGTACTAATCCTTAATCTTTTTTTTTTTCCAAATCATTGCAGCATATATGGAGCTTTTGAAAACTTCCACAGTAACAGTAATTCTGTCCGTAGTTGTGCCGGTTATTTGTATGACCTTTTATTGATGACATTTAGGATGTACAAAAGGTGATCTCTTTTGATCCTATACTTTTCTTCCAACTTTTATCTGTAGAGGATATCAGAGCGTCAAACACTACCATTGTACAAACTGAATCAGTGATACGATTATATATTGTAATGCAATTTATTTAAAGGGATGCAATATTTTTGAGCATGATCTCATGCTTTTTCCAGTACACAAGCCAAAACATTGGAGTTTAGTGGTTAGTTGTCGCACATTTCAAATGTTATTATTATTATATACAGGAGGCTAACACGACCTGCAGATATACTATACTCATTTCAAGCTGGTCCACTAGTGATAAGCCTGCAGCCATTGATGTGTCTGTTACGTGGGTTAGTCACTATTCAATCCTCAGAATATAATGGCAACTCCACCACAGTACACGTACAACCACTGTTTCTATGCAACCTACACGATTACACAATGCTATGCGCATGCGCAATACAATGCATCTATACCAACCCGTTACCAGGGCTGCCGCGATATACGATATAGCGATATGCGATATATCGCGATATTTTTTTTGGCGTTTCGCGATATTTTTTGGGGTATTTCATGATAAAAACTTGCGCGGAAATAGACGGAAAAGCACGGTGATTGGCGGAAATTAGAGTAATAACGAAATATCAGCATGTGTATTTGAAACGGCGATAAATGTACGCGTGCATTCGGTGCATGCAAGCCATTTAATTAAAACAATTTAGCATTATGCCTCAGGAATATGCATTTCCCCCTTCGTTCTGGCAGAAGACTCCATCGTTTCTTCTGGAGTATATTTTGGCTGTGGAGAAAACCCTTTCTGCAGGTGCAGTGGAGGCTGGAATTGATAGGTGCTTCCTAATTGCTGCAACAAAATTAGCTCCTTGATCAGAGGCGATTGCGTCTAGCCGATTTTCAAGCATGAATTCTGTGTTTACCAAACCCTTCACTATTGATGAAATTTCTTCTGCTGTATGTGAAGCTATATTTCATGGAATGCATTAATTAACACTGTTATGATGATAACTTTTCTTACCATTGCTGATGGATACACCAAGCACGCATGACATCAAATTCCACTGAGAATCAAGCCAGTGTGCAGTTATGGCAATATATGAATATCCTGTGTGCATTGATGCAGCATCAGTTGTGATGGAAACTGAGACAGCATCGGCAATCATCGCTTTGATCTAGTAAGAGAAACACAATCATATGCACAAAAACTAATGAAAATTATTAAGGATGAGCCAGCTTTATAGCTAACGTTTTTCAAGACGTTCTCATACTGCATGTCAATCAGTAGAGTCGTCTTAGTCCTATGGGGTATTTCATATGAACCATTTGATATGTAATCCAGAAATTCTCGAAACTCTGGGCTGTCCATTAACTTTGGTAGAAGCAGGTTTGCAGTGAAGGCTTTGACCAGTAGTTCGTTAGCTCTGGTAAGTTTTTCTCCCTTCAAAACATTGGGTTGCATCTGAGTGATGTATCTTTCCAGGGTTCCTTTACCGGCAGACAGTCCAGTACTGGAACACCCTTTATCTCTGCAGACTGTGCTTGAACCAGGGCTAGGGGTAGCAGGGCTGGTACTGGTGGTGGTGCAGCCTATCCGAGCAACTTCCTTATCACACCTATTAGGCCTATATCAGTAAATGAATTATTGTGAAACATATAATGTCATTTATTACTGAGTAGCAGATAAGGCCTGAAGACCAAAAAGGACTTACATTATGCTGCTTTCGGTGACACCAACAACACCATGCACAGATTTTAGGTGATGTCGCATGTTAGACGTGTTGTTGCCCTTTCTGGAAACCCATGCACAGCACCTGTTGCATACAACCCAGGAGGACCCAATCGCTTTCCTGTGCCACCCAAAATGTTCCCACACGTCACTCCTAAACGTTTTGCGGTCAACGGCTACAATATCCTCTTTCCCTACAGCATGGTAGGACGGTCTACATGCCCGTACGCAGCTTTTCAAGTGGGGGGGTGCGGAAATGTGATAAAAAGGACCATTTTTCAGATCATATATATGCTGGCCGGCTTCATCTGCCGGTTTATTGATACACATGCACTTCAGTTATCAGTATATGGTTTAATCTATTATTCACACATTTAGAGACATGTACACTGCACAAAAATGTACAAAATTAATTAATCAATAGTCAATCAGTGAAAGGTTGCACTATAGAAGTTTTTCTAATTCAATTCTTCTTGGATGCATCTGTGCATATATATCAATAACCCTTTCAGTATCTATGCTGGTCATAATGAGTGTGAAGTAATGCCAAGTTTGCCAATCGTTCATTACCCATTGTGGCTCTCATATAGTTCTTCAACCGCCTAAGGACACTTGCACTTCTTTCGCATTCACAAGAGGTTACCGGTAGCGTACATGCGATTTGCAATAAAATTCTGATATTGGGATACAGCTGTGCATCACACACCTTGATGGCTTCTGATGGTGAATTTGGAAGCTTATCTGCAGACACAGTACTGAATTTACACTTCCATCTGCACATTTCCATCTCCAATAGCTCTGGGGAGGGAAGATCCTGTTGATACTGCGCAGTGATTTCACTAAGTTTTGAAGGCTTGGAGAACATTACGGATGGAACTATGGTTAACAGATAACTAGCATTAACTGACAAACTTGAAAACTGCTCGTTGAGATGAGTGAGGACATGGTCAAGAAACGGTATAGCAACATTTCTCTTATAGTGTTCAATAGGGGTCGTAGATGAGACATTACTTCGATGCTGCTGCCTTCCAACAGTTCGAGGAGCTGAAACTATACAACCCACTTTATCAGCCATTCGTACAGCCTGATCATATATTATTTGAAAACCACCATCCACATTATCCCTTTCATTCTTGTATACTTTCCGAATATCCTCAATCATCTCAAATGCTTCATACACATCTATGGCTCTGCTTTGCAGCTTTATAGTAATGCCAGATAAATGAGATAGGTATTGATAGATTGTCAAGAAAACAACAATGAAGCTAAAGTTGGTAATGCCATGAAGTATTTGTTGTGCATCACTTCGAGAGTTCACATCCCAATCAGCATACAACTCTCCGTATTCATGCAGATGCAGCTTGCATCCTATGTACTCTAGAGCTTCTACAATATAGGTAAAGGATTGGTAAAAATGCTGGTATGCTGTATGGCGTTCAGCCCATCGAGTTTTACATAGATCCAGCAGAGGCTTACGTTTACACTTGTCAACAACTCCCTTCGATACAATCAACTCTAGCAGACCACTTCTCTTCGGACTTGCCAGAAAGATGTGGCAGCAATGTTGCAGCTGATCGACTACATTACGAAATTCTGCTAAGATACATGAATGAGTTATAACTAGATTTAACTGATGGGAACTACAATGAATATATGTTGCAAGTGGAGACAATTCTTTTATTTGTGCTTGAACACCTACACGCTCGGAAGACATATTGCTGGCACCATCATATCCCTGACCACGGATATTCTCAACATTCAAATCATTATCCTTCAGAAATTCTATTATCTTCTCAGCAATGTATCTCCCAGTTAGACGTTCAAGTGACAAAAATGTCATAAACTCCTCCCTGATATCACCCTTGGCATCAACAAAACGAGTACAAAGTGCCAAATGCTCTGTATTATGTGAAGTAACTTCATCTGCTAAAATACTGTAAAATTTAGCTGTTTTGATCTCTTGTACAATTCCAAACAACACAATATGCCTTCCCATTATATTAAGCAATTCATTCTGTGTTCTAGGAGATATGTAGGTAGCATTTTTCATTGCAGGTGAGTATAAATGAGTATGTAGAACATCATTGTGATTTGCCATGAGCTTTAAAATACTAAGAAAATTACCAGGATTTTTGCTAGATTCCAGATCTTCACAATCCCCTCTTAATGCTATACATTGTTTAGCGCAAAACAGAGTAGCTTCAATTATAAACTTCAGAATCACCCTGTTTTGGGCTATATTAGCTATGCGCTTGGCATCCATTGTACCAATAAGCCCAGTTTCCGGATGCTCTATACTGTTGACAAATGTTTCAGCTGCAAGCATTGATTGATGATGTATTTTAGAGCTGCCATGATTTTTACACTTCTCATGAAATTTATTCCATGAACAAAAGGGTTTATTCACAAGGCTGGCCATACCATCACGGTTAACGCAAAAGAGTGCGCAAAAAATACAAAAGATACCCTCAACTACAGTGCTGTACACAATCCAAGGGTATATATCAAACCATTTGAACTGAAATTGTCTATTGTAATTCCCAAACATAGTACAAGGAAATAAATGATGCTCAGAAGGTTTATCATGCTTTTTAAGCAAAGCATACTTTTCAGAAGCTGATAAGGATTGAATGGTACTGCAAAAATTGAGAGAACTCAGCTTAGAGTCAGCATATATCTTTCCAATGTCGGGGTGAAAACTGTCCGATTGACTTATAATAGGAGGCTGGTGAAGTTGTGGATCTAACAGTATGCTAGTGCTAACAGATGACGATGAACATGGCTCAGTAGATAAGCCTACACTAGATTCAGGACCGCTAGGTGTGATTGTAGGTGATACCTGGATTACAATATCACTAGTAGTGCAACAAGTGGTTGAATTTTGAACCAAATTTAAAGAAGGCTGTACACTATCAGAAACAACATTTACAGAAGTTGAACAAGAAAGGTCACTGGGACTAGTACTGGGCTGACCTTCAGAACTGCAGCTCTTTTTCACTATAGGCAAAAAATGCTCTATAGATTTGCAGCTTGAAGCAGCTCTTTTTCTCTCTCTTTCCCTCTGCTCACGACGCCCCATAGCATCAAGCTACTGAATATGCACGACTCGGGGGCTGGAAAATATCTTCGCGGACAACGTATTCAATTGTATCTATCACGAAGTATACACACGTCGCGACGGTTGCACTGCAATCCCGTATAGGGCCGCTAACACTAGCAACTGCAGGATGAACACTAGTATTATTAGACTGACACGTGCATAACTACACCTGCATTATAACAATTTTCATACACAATAGAGTCCGCATAAGTGCTCAATAGAGAATGTTCTAGAGGATGGGGCGTCTTCCAATAGCTTATCAACACCTTTATTCATTGAGTACCGCGTTCCCTGGCCTGTCAGTTGGGCACTCGCCCGCAAATTATTTAATGGTATACGTAACCTTTTATTAAATATATTCATGCGTGCCAAAGCGGACCACCTAGTCCGGCGGGGTGGTGCTTCAGCACCCTGCGCACCTCCCTGGGTACGGGCATGGTCTATCAGTCGCTTCTTTTGATCCCGCCATAACGCGTAACCTCAACAAAGATTATTATTGAAATTAATAGCAATGAATACTTTAATGTCACCAATGATCATTAATATTCATCACTTTAATAACCATAAAATCGCGATATATATAGCTATATATTTTACTCATATCGCGATATATCGCGATATGGACGATATCGGCAGAAGACCATATCGCGGCAGCACTGCCCGTTACAATACTCCCCTTCTCGCATCTTGCATCCTTGCAAGTTTTTAATGTTCTATATATATTCCATATCGGTCCGTAGGTCGTCGAATTCTCTGTGTTCGACGAACCGGTACAGGTGCGTCCTCTGGGTTATGATCTGACATCACTTCATCATCCACAAAGCCTCCTGCTTGTTCTGTAGTCACCACTGGAGAGTCATCATCGGTTGAAACAGGGTCCTTTTCTGGCACCGAACGTGTATGCACAGCTTTCAAATTTGAATCTTTCTGCCTTGACTCTTTGGTAGTATTCTTAGGAAGACCATAACAACGTTTTAATCGATTGCGATGCACTATCAACGTCTTCGTTGAACTAACCAACTGAATGCGATAATCTACTGCTGCATTTAACCGATCAATCACCGTATACGGTCCTCTCCAAAATGATGCCAACTTCTTTGTCCTTCCCGCTTCACTGCTGGTACATACAACCACACCTGATCTCCAACTGCAAATGTTTCTCCTCGTGCATCCTTGTCGTAACGTTTCTTACTTCGCTCATGAGCTTTATCCAAATGTGACTTTACATCACTGAAAATCTTGCGCAGGGACGTACTCAGCTTATCCACATACTGAGGGACATTCGCGTCTCCTGTGCTGCCTTCAGGACGAGGTGGTCTACCAACAACAATATCAATGGGTAAAATCGGCGAGCGTCCAAAATTTACACGGAATGGAGAATATCCACTCGACTCATGAAGGGCAGTTCTGTAGGCAAACAACGCTTTTGGAATGTGAATGTCCCAATCTTTCTGATTATCAGCAACCACTTTAGATAGGATGGCTTCCAAAAAGTTCTATTAAATCGCTCCACCTGACCATTTCCTTGGGGGTGATAAGCTGTTGTCCTAGTCTTGTTGATGCCAAGGAGTTTACACAGAGCTGTGATCACTTGGCTATTCAAGTTTGCACCCTGATCACTGTGTAACGAACCTAGAACACCATACCGACAGACCACCTCATCAACAAGAACAGATGCCAGAGTCTCAGAATCTGTAGCAGCCAGAGGAAAAGCCTCCACCCATTTACTAAGAGATCAGTGATCACCAGAATGTACTTGCATCCCTTAGTGGATGAAGGAAGAGGTCCCATTATGTCCCAGCTGATCACATCAAAAGGGTGACTGCATTTAATAGTTCCAAGAGGGGCTAGGGGCCGCGGTTGTGGTGGATTTCGCTTCTGGCACATCTGACAGTCATGAACCCAATGTTCTATGTCCGCCTCGTATCCTGGCCAGTAGAAACGCTCCTTGACCTTTTCTTTAGTCCTCTGGACGCCAAGATGTCCTGATTCATCGTGCAACTGATGCAAGATTTTCTCAACAAAACTTGCCGGAACAACAAGTTGAGTGTAGACACAATCACTAGATGAGGCTCTAAACTGACGACACAGTAACCCATCATGAAGGAATGTCCGTTTCAAACCAGGTGCCACACCTGAAGGAAAAATAGTCCCATTTTTCAATGCCTCAACCACCTTTCCCAATCGAGGATCCTCAACCTGTGCCCTAAGAAGTGACTGCAGTGTATCCCTTGAAAGAAGCTCTTCGATTGCCGTCACAGAAATGGTATCTCCAATTTCTCTTGATGGGATTTGGGACAAAGTATCTGCATTCGTGTGATATCTGCCAGGCTTGTACTGGAATTCAAGGTTGAATTGTTGGAGAAAGATCAACCATCTAGTGAGACGTCCTCCAATATCCTTGAGGCCTCTGAGACTTGTAAGAGGATTATGATCAGTAATAAGCCTACAGGAAAACCCATACACATATGGATAAAATTCCTTTAAGGCAGATACTACGGCCAATGCCTCTCGCTCAGTAGTAGAGTAGTTCCTCTCAGTCTTTTGCAATTTTCTACTCCAATATGCAATCACACATTCCTGACCCTCCTGCATTTGACTTAGTACAGCTCCAATTGCAGAGTCAGAAGCATCCGTATACAGTAGAAATTGCAACTGAAAATTAGGGTAAGCAAGAATAGGTGGGGCAACTAATCTGGACTTGAGATCCTCAAAAGCAGCCTGACATGAAAAGGTCCATGTGAAACACTTGTCATTTTCCTTGCTCAGCAGTTTAAACAATGGTGCTGCAATTTCAGAATAGCCTTTAACAAATCTGCGATAATAGTTGCAGAGACCCATAAACTGCTTTACCTCCTTTGCATTTTTTGGAATAGGATAGTTTGCCACTACATCTGTCTTAGCTGGATCGGGACAAATACCCTTATCAGAAACCACATGACCTAGATACTTGACAGCCTTCTGTACAAAGTGGCACTTTTCTGACCTCAGTTTCAACCCAGCACCTTGCAGCTTTAGAAAAACCCTTTCCAGACGATCCAGATGCTCCTGGGAGGTAGAGCTGAAAACAATAATGTCATCAATGTAGATGAGACATTGCTCCCCAGTAAGTCCAGCCAAGACACACTCCATCAGCCTTTGGAAAGTGGCAGGAGCATTTGTGAGTCCAAAAGGCATGACATTGAACTCAAAGTGACCCTTCTCTGTGGAAAATGCTGTTTTCTCTTTGTCACCCTCCTCTATCTCTACTTGCCAGTAGCCAGAAGCAAGATCTAGTGTTGTGAAAAGAGCTGATCCAGCTAGTGACTCCAAAGTTACATCAATTCTTGGAAGAGGATAAGCATCCTGATGTGTAGCAGCATTCAACTGTCGGTAATCAATACAGAACCGCCATGAACCATTCTTTTTTTTCACCATCACTACAGGAGATGACCAAGGGCTACTACTGGGCCGGATTACTCCTTTTGACAGCATCTTTTCTACTTCTTCATTTACATTCCTCTTCAAACTTTCTGGTTGGCGACGTATTGGTTGTCTGATTGGGCGTCCAGAAGTACTGATACTGTGCTTCACAACACTAGTTCTTCCCAGTTCTCCATTCTCTGAGACAAACAAGTCACCAAACTTGTCTAGAAGATTTCTCAATTTTTTTTTCTCCTTTTCTGAAACCTCCGAGCAATCCAAATTCAGCTTCACTCCAGCAGATCTGGAGTCACCAGAAACTAATGCTGCCATATTACTGTTTTCCAGTAAAAGTAGATCATTTTGTGGCACAAACACACCCAACTGAACTCCTCTATACACTTTCACTGCACAAGGGCTCACGTTCATCACCTGCACCATGATAGAGCCATCAGATGACACATGGCCTAAGGAGCGAGCCACACCAAGATGCTTTGGTAATTTGACAGCAGGTTCAATCATCCCGTCTAGCTCTGCTGGAATACAGAACTCCTCCTTTAAAGTAGCAACAACCACACGTACAGAACGCCCCGGGATCTCTGTGTCCTCCGAAGCATGTACTGTGATGCTACTCTTCCCGTTGCTTGAGGTTTCTTCCTGAGTGGGAACCATAACCGACTCATTTCCCAAGTGAAGTGTGTTAGTCCTAAAATCCATGACAGCCTTGTTGCTTCTAAGAAAGTCAACACCCAGTATGCACTCAAATGTTAAATCCTTAACAACTATAAACGTATGAACTGCTCGAAACCTTCCCAGAGAGACGTCAATATTCACTTGACCCATCACTTTCAAAGGAAGACCATTCGCACCAATTGCCGTTTTAGACGTAGCTGTCAGCAATTTCCTGCTCCTATCATCCAATGCATCATTCCGAATAACAGACAAAGCTGCGCCTAAGTCCAGAAGTATTTGCATGCATCTGTGTCCCACATTCCCCCAGCAAAAAGTAATGAATTCATAGTAGACGTATTACATCCAAAGATAATGGCTGCTGTACAGATTTGTGAACATTCATCGGTTCCCAGGCCTCCCGCCGTTCACCTGTCCGGTAGGCCCGTTGAAGTTTAAAGGACAGTATCTTTAATGTGTCCCTCCTTTCCACAAAGATAACATGTTGGGCTCAATCTGTCACTGGTTGAACGATACTGCTGCTTTTGTCCAGCATCTCGGGGTTTCCGTTCCCAAGATCTTGCTTCGGCACCATCAGAACGTAGTGCCACGCTTTGAATCTTAGCCTCCAGGTTTCCCAACCTTTCAGCCAGCTCCTTGATAACCACCTGCAGCCCTGTGTCGTTATCCCTCTGTGGCTCCTTTACAACACCTACCTTCACTTGCTCTTCCGGCTTTACCCCAGCTACGTGTAGTTCTAATACACCTTCTATCTCCATAGCAGCATCTGTGACATTCTGCAAGGTGTCTGGCTTACCTCGCAATAGCAGTTGTTTGCTAATGGGAGTCTTCAGTCCCATCACAAAGCGTTGAAGGAGAATGCCAGACGTGACACTTTCTTCAGAGTACGCCTGCCGGAACAACTTCTTCAAGTTCATTGAATACTCCATCACTTTCTCGTGTTCCAGTTGCGAACGCGCCATAAACAACCGTCCTGCGTCTAATGGATCCCGACACAGGCGTACTAACTCGTCCTTCACAGAATTCGCACTCTTCTTCGTTTCCGTGTCAAGGTCGACATAGCATTCAACCAGCTTGCCCCGTAAGAGCGTAGGTAGAATGAGCGCTTGCTTTTCCGGACTCCACTCCTTAGCGGCCGCGACCAACTCAAAACGGATCCATGCCGCTTGATAATCCTCGACAGTGATTTCCGGAAGTGGAATTCCCAATTTCTCTGCCATTTTGTATTCAGATCCCACTTCTGACACCAATTTGTTACGTGGGTTAGTCACTATTCAATCCTCAGAATATAATGGCAACTCCACCACAGTACACGTACAACCACTGTTTCTATGCAACCTACACGATTACACAATGCTATGCGCATGCGCAATACAATGCATCTATACCAACCCGTTACATGTCCATCACTTCTCCGCTTAAATCAAGTATTTTGTCCGAAGCGGGTGTGGTTGCAGGTGCAGCAGCAAGGCAAACGGAGGAGAGAAAGCACTCAAATAATGATTCGATCTGCTCTGAACTGGGTTGGAAGTGTGTTCCACTAGTGGTGGAGACATTTGGTGCATGGGGAAAAACTGCGGGCCAGTTTTTTGGACAGGCACACACCTGAATTACACGTTTTACATGCTCCGCTTCTATGTTTCGGCTATGCATCCCGGTGCTATCCTCGGAAAATGTTCCGGGCAGCTGTTAATACGGTAATCGTATTCATCGTGATTATTACTTCTCTGCGTGAGTAAAACACACCACACCTCGAAAGGCAGCTGCGTTGTCTTTACATGTAGCTATTGTGTAGCCTTTTCTTATGCCAGAGATGCTAATGGTACACTTTATTAGCCATAAGGGAAAAATATAATATGCACCTTGAAATCGAGGGCCACCGCGAAAACGCTAATGAGATTGGTTTGAGACTTTATGCACTTATCAATGCCACCCGGTACCCCCCCCCCCCCCCCCCCCCCCTCCCGTACGGGCGATGCCGGGATTAGGACAATATTTGACCGGCGTGACGTGTTTAGGTAGGGGCGGTTTGACATGATAGACATTATAGCCACGCCTACTGTGGATATTGACTACTTGTACTTGTATTGAAATATGGCGCAAGAGAAAAGTGTTCTAGTGTGTTTGGGAGACAATAGGAGAATCGTAAAATTTTCAAGTGCGGAGGAGGGACTGCCCATTGACAAAGTGACTAAGACTGCTTTCTGCGACGTGCTTGGCGGCGAAGTTGTGTACTAGCTGATACAGATAGAAGAGCAATGGGGTAAGCGGAAGGTCTTTGTTGATCTCCAGGGAAGAGATATACCCGACAGGAGTATTTTGCAAGTAATACCAGTGCGCAAAGTGAGCGAGTTAAAAAATAAATAGTCAGCTGTAGATTACGTATCACCCATATGTTTAATGCTGCAGGGGGGCCCTATTCCGGATTCTACAAGACCACAGCCGCGGTCGGTGAGTTCATATTACGGCGTTACGCATGCATGTACATTTCCATGTACAGTTTGCCCTCCTTATAAGCACACCACTTTATAAGCTCGTTCCCAATCCTTACAAGCTCAGGGGTGTGTACCTAAATTAATTCATAACCTGGGGCAAAGGACAATGTGTCTAGTTTGTGGGAACATCTTTTCAGAGGAGTCTATAGTTTTAATTGCTCTGTTTTAAAAACAGAGCAATTAAATCTATACATCAAAACCTATGGTCAAACCCCGACCCCTTAGATAGGGAGGATTTGACAGCAACCGCAGTATAGTTTGTTATGACGCGATGTCAAATCCCGACCCTTGCCCGTACGGGGGGGGGGTGGCATTGATAGTGTACGACAACGGTACGAACTTTTCGGTCATGGTTGCATAGAAGATGGTCTGTTAGGCAACGTAATTAGCTTGGGAATCAAACGTAAGGAGGGAATTATGAATTAAAGTTTTATATTCCCCCGCGTCTTACGTAAACCCGGTGTTAAACATACGCGGTCGCCCGTTTTTCGATGTTCGAATGCTACCGAGTACACTTTTTCCCGGAGTGGTTTCAAACACATTTGAAGGTGTCTATAAACGTGTTTAGGTACCCAATAACATATAGCACAAGTGAAACGTTCACAACTTACTTACCTCCTTCTCACACTCTCGCCTGGTACCCAGACCCAAACGTTGTACCCAGACTTTTCAATATATTGTTATTGAACTTTATTTATTTTTATTTTTTGGGGGATTTATCCAAACATATACAGCAATAATACTAAACATAGATTGCACACAGCACCACAGCAGGTAATGCACGCTATTACTACTATGTAAATGAGCACACACAAAATACACAACGACTATGTCTGAACAGCTGATTGTCGACCTATAGTTAAGCTGGGATGTCAGAACCGACGCCATATGCTCGGGATAGCAGTGCCCTTGCATTTTTTCTGACTAGAACCAAGTTGAGCCTACCATACAGTGTTGAGGTGGCATGCGATTTGGAGCAATTTAGTCTAGCAGCCAGGCGAGAGGCAAGGCGTGAAAGATGTAAGCGTGCTTCTGCTCCCCAGCAACCATAAGTCTCAACAGCTAAAGGTATGCATGACCAGCCTAGCTCTGAACACTTAACATCGTTGGAGGCATGCTTCCTTTGTTCGAAAACCCGGGCAGATGATCCTGCTGTCACACACGCTTCATTGAGGATGCTTTGATTAAGCGGTGATGCAACAGTGAGATCAAAAGCTGCAGGTTTCCCCAGATCCCAATTTGGCACTAGGACATCAGCTGGCTGTGTGTGCCGTTCATCATGCCCCAAACCACTTCCTACCTCCATTTGTCCACCAACACCAGCCTGTCTGCAGGATTCAAAAAGGTATTCCTAATTTGGTTGTGGCGTGACACTACATCCCCATTATATCTACATGTTAGGGCATGGTGACCTAAGGGATCTAATGACTGGGTTGAACAAGATGGGCACCTACTACCACCAAACATGTCGATACCTAGCCACCATTTTAAGGCTGTTTGGAATTCAGCTGTGTCAAGGTGGAGGTTAAGACCTGGAGAGGGTATAACTGATAGCCAAGAAGCTGCAAGGTTTGATGAAGCAGACATTAAACGAGCCCTGTTTGGAATAGAGGAGGCATCAAAAAGCAACTGAAACTGCTTGTTCTCTATTTTAGTGGACAGCATCTTTTGGGTCGTTGGAGAATTAAGCAACTCATCAATAGAAATAGCCTCTGCCAGGGAAACACATGCATTGAAGTGGTCCAAAGATCGGAGCAGATGGTGACTAGTATTGGTAGCAAAGCCCGACATCGAAAAGGAAGACATGAATGCTGCTGATGAGTTTAATGATGCACTGTGAAGCCCCAGACCACCCCTGCTCAGACTTAGCTGGGCCTGCTGCCAAACTGAATCAGATGGGTCAATGCACATGCTATCTGAAAAAGTCTGGCGGACCTCCTCATCAAATAAGTGCAATCCTTCCAGTGCTACAGAAGGAGGGGTGCATCTGGCAATATGGACCATCCGACAGAAACCACCGCATTGGCGTAGCAACATCAGAGCAACTTGGGAGTCAACTGAACCTACTTTTTTTAGCAGTGCCAAAAACTTAGAGGCATGTGCTCTTTTCTCCGCAATGGACTTGGCACAAAAGATTATTATTATTTTATTATTTTTATTTACTTATTATTATCATTGTACATTATAAATAACCAGCTATACATACACAATACACTCAAAAAGAAAGCCGTCCTTCACCCTCCCACTGCACCATCAGATGCCTCGACAAAGCGCCAGGTCTAGTCTCGTCCGACTTCCGTGGTTTTTGTAGAAAATACACATGGTCTTCGGAGACAGCCTTGGTGTCCTGTTCCCCTTGCGTAGCCCTAATCAGAAGAGGGGATTCCTCCCTTTTCGCGGCCACTCCCGGGGTCAACCCCTCAGCCCCGTCACCCAAACGCACCATCTGGAAAGACGTCTTCCCAAAAGAGCGCACTCCGCACGTACATCGTGGCTTCGGCCAATAATGGCAAGTAGCGTGAGGTGGCTAGCCTACACGTACCAATGGTAGAAGCAAGAGTTTGGTCCAAGGAACAAGGATAGTAAACCGATGAGACTCAAAGTAGCACTGCCCAACCGCGCGCGGTGTTATTATTGTTGTATTATTGAGTGTATTATAGCAAGATAATATTATGATCATGAATGAATACATTATTCATTATAATTATTGTACATGTAAAATGGGACAATTGCCCCACGGATATATTAATAAAATGTTATAAAAATGCATCGTGGGTGAATTGCTATAACTTCCCAACGGTTAACGCTATCGACGTCCTATTATCAAAACTTCATACTACACCATTTCACTACGGGGAAACGTATTTTGGGGCCTTGCACTAGTTCCTTGCTGATGTTACGAAGTCCGATACCCCATGGGGTTCAAAACCGCCACATCTTCAGCTAAGAGAGTTCAAATCGCTTCAAATTCAGTATGTACGTACAGGGGTCCTGTTGCTATTGATGTGTTCAGTTCGTTAATTTTTACTCTATCCGTCACGGAGATACAGCTGTGCAAAGTTAATGCACATTTCCCGCTCGATTGCACCATTTTTGCATGCAACCCGTGTTCCATTCTCCCAATCCACAATAAATCTTGATAACTTCTTTGTTCCGCCCATTTCTCCCTTAAAGCAGGAGTTGCCGTATAAAAGGAGCTTGGATCCAAAAATTTCAACCGGCCGTGCGGCTGTTTTAGATTAAAAATGGTGGATCCATATTTATACATAGAGCTATAGGCTTGGCAACAACAGCTACAGCGTACAACTTCAAGCGCACATACATGTTTTGAATGCCATATCATGCAATAATACCATTTCTGAAGTTAATAACACTAAGTTAACAAACTGGATCACATGTTCGTATAATGGCGACCTCTTCACCAGAAAATACGTACTCTAGGTATAGACTGCATCTGCAAGGGCCCTTTTTCTCTTGAGAAGAAAAGGACACTTTTCTGAGTAGATTTGTGGCAGCGAAGCAACTCTATGCACCCGGTTGCAAGCGGAACGCTACTTCAGCGTGTTGATTGAATGCTTTGCTGGACCGTGTATTGACCCAACCCGAGATGACCAGGCCTCAAGTAGCAGAACATCCTTTTCTAGGAATGAAATGATGTTGAATTCTGCAGGTTAGTTGGATAGATATATACATGTACGTTCGGTTATACAAAATTGGGTTTACTAACTTTCTAAGGGATCTATACGGGAGAAGAAGACGCCAGTGACCAAAACCTACTTGTGGTCGAGCGTAAGACCTTCAAGAGTCTTTGTTCGGGCCTTGTCCAGCAGTGTGGCTGTCTCTCCAACGGAACCCATCTTGGACTATAGCTTCTTTCATAAAGGTATGAGTACCGTAAGTAATTCTGTTCAATGCTCTGTATAAAACTCATTTAGAAGGGACATGTAGCTAGGGTCCAGTTTGTTTGCCCACACTGCAAGCAGTCACATGTCTGGGCTAGTTGCAGAGTGCTGTCTGGTCATTACCTTTGTAATCAGAAGTTAGAGTACCAATGTAAATTTGATTCTTTTTGCAGACTGGTCCATGCTTTCACCTGTGCTGGCATGTTGCCACGCCAGTACATGAATTTCTCTTTATTTGCTGGTATGGGTGTAGTGAAGCAGAAATACATCAGCTCAGGTGGGGGCTGAGAATATCGATTTATATTATTTTACATCATGTCATGTTCATTCAGTTTATCTGAACAAACTGTACCAGCAAGTGGTGGCAGATGTAGCAGAAGAGTCTATGAAAGCTGCTGTTGAACGTGTGAAGGAAAGCCCTCACCATGCTACAAGTGGAGAGGTTAGAGTGCCACATTAAAAAAAAGTTTATTTTTATATTTACTATAAAGTGGGTTATAACTGATGCACGTCACGATTCTACGTCAAACGCATACCACTCAACGGTACCTTGTCTGGCTGGAAGGTATGCACAAAAGTTCTAAATGCCCATGTTTATCAGCGTATCGTCCATTTCAGTACACACAGGATTGTTGGTATTTCCACTCTTTCCAGACAGCAGCACAGAGTTCGTCTTACCTCAAGTTATTGCCCAAGGTTTGCTCTTGTGTCCCAACTTTTTACATTTTCACGTTTTCTTTCTAACAAAGGGTTAAACATCACAGAGGTAGCCCATGGCTACCAGGCTACAATAAAGCAGTATGTACAACAACTCGGGATGGTCAATTCCTACGACACTTGGCATGGTAAGGTATCTATTGGTTTTCAGTGGTGAATTGATTGGAGTTATTGCAGGCACTAAGAATGTGGCGAAGCAGTTGCATCGTATCTGTGCCAGTACGGTCCGTACAAGGGATAGGACATGGTTCACTGAACTTTTTGATAAGGGTATGTACTTTCTGGACATATTGATTATACATGGAATATCTGGCTATTCAGCAAGGTGCACCAAGGTGCACTTGTATTGGTGCATGAGGAACTGTGGTGGCAACCCTGACTGTCTACATGCAATGATTGTGAACATCAGCAAGCACTTTCAGGTTTGTATTTACATAGTGGGTGTGTGTGCATGTGTGTATGTTCTGTGTATGTGATGTGAATGTGTGTGATTGTGTCTTTTATGTGCATTAGTGCATTCCATATGTGATATGCGTCCCTGTCAACAGCCAGGTTACGTTCCACAAAGGAAGCCTCTCACTATGCCGGCAGCCATTAGTGTATATGAGGCTGCACTACGAAAACCCTCATCTACAAAAAACGTTTAGGTCAGCCACAAAGGCTGCAGGCAGGCATCCAGTGGTACATTCAACCACAACCTTGTATAGATGAGTGTGTAGGAATGTGGTTGATCACTGGTACAATTGAACCACAGATGAGTAGGAATGTGGCTGATTCTGGCTTGTGTATGTCTACATAAACTGGCTTGTTTACTAATTGCATTGCTCTATATTACCTGTGTTACTTGTTTGACTAATTCGTTTTGCTGAATCGTGTGCCTGACAACAACCTTACCTTTATTCTAGGAACGGCGCTAGGTTCGGAAGACCTCCTGCTAACAGCACGTGGAGATGTGGTTTTTGATTTCCAGTGAATGAGACCGCTGGAATCAGGGCTTTCAAAAGTTTTCTTCGTTTTGTTTTTTATTTTTGCACTGTATATTTACAATGTGTTACAACACAAGTATAACAAGCCGTGCACAGGCCCAACGCATACCGATCGAACCACTCATTTGGGTATATAAGTGATGCAAATTCCAAGGTATAGATAGGAACGATCGAAAGGCGATCGACATGCTAAATTTGGCACTAAGTTGCCCCAACCACAGTTTGTAGTTCTTTGTCATATGCGCACGTGAGAGTTGACCTTCGAGCCAAGCTCACCTTTGAAACTCACGTAAAGCCTCACAGAGCTTGTAACAGTGATCTCCAGTAAAAACTGAAACACAATGCAAGTCGGTTTCGAGAACAAATAAACGCGCGCGATCGAATACTAAGAAAGTACTTGATCTGCCCGTCATAACAACGTAAAAACGACGTAACCAGCAAGTGTGGGTGAGAACCCTATAAGAGCTTACAAAACTACGCCATTCTGAGAATGTTGAGCTCACGTGATTTCCGGTTGGATCCAAGCGCCTTTTATACGGAAGTTTGAGCACGGCCTGCGCCACTATTTACGTGGCGTCTCCTCCTTTAAACTAAGCTAGCCGTTGAATTCGTGCATGACTTGTGTTATATTGTATCATGTGCACTTTTGAGACCGCTTGGAAGCTAGCACCACATTCCTCAGCACCACATTCAAAATGAATAAACTTAGCATTCCTCACGCGGCGGGCGTCATAAGCGCGTGTTTAATATAGTCACGTCAATCATTTGTAAACGTAAGCAAACACAATACAAAACGAAGTTGTTGTGAGCTATATGTAGCCACAGGGTAGATGTGTACTACCTGTGCTAACCAACGACTCAAGGCCACGCGCGGATCCTGAACACTGGACTAGCTAGGAGTATGCCACAACTACAAAGCCTTACAAGCTGTTCCATGTACCCACCCACAGGGTAGGTGTGTACCTGTGCCAACCAGGGACCCAACGTCACGCACGGATCCGGAACACTGGGGGTGTGACCACAACTACTAAGTACTTTCAAGCTCACCAGTGGAGATGGGTGCCATTCTTGTGAGTTGCAAAGCACTTTGAGGCAGACTCTGAGCTGTTCCATGTACCCACAGGGTAGGTGTGTACCTGTGCCAACCAGGGACCCAACGTCACGCGCGGATTTGGAACACTGGGGGTGTGACCACAACTAATAAGTAATTTTCAAGCTGATCAGTTGAGATGGGTGCCATTCTTGTGAGTTGCAAAGCACTTTGGGGCAGACTCTGAGCTGTTCCATGTACCCACAGGGTAGGTGTGTACCTGCGCCAACCAGGGACCCAACGTCACGCGCGGATTTGGAACACTGGGGGTGTGACCACAACTAATAAGTACTTACAAGCTGACCAATGGAGATGGGTGCCATTCTTGTGAGTTGCAAAGCACTTTGGGGCAGACTCTGAGCTGTTCCATGTACCCACAGGGTAGGTGTGTACCTGTGCCAACCAGGGACCCAACGTCACGCGCGGATCCAGAACACTGGGGGTGTGACCACAACTAATAAGTACTTACAAGCTGACCAATCGAGATGGGTGCCATTCTTGTGAGTTGCAAAGCACTTTGAGGCACACTCTGAGCTGTTCCATGTACCCACAGGGTAGGTGTGTACCTGTGCCAACCAAGGACCCAACGTCACGTGCGGATTTGGAACACTGGGGGTGTGACCACAACTAATAAGTACTTACAAGCTGACCAGTGAAGATGGGTGCCATTCTTGTGAGTTGCAAAGCACTTTGGGGCAGACTCTGAGCTGTTCCATGTACCCACAGGGTAGGTGTGTACCTGTGCCAACCAAGGACCCAACGTCACGTGCGGATTTGGAACACTGGGGGTGTGACCACAACTAATAAGTACTTACAAGCTGACCAGTGAAGATGGGTGCCATTCTTGTGAGTTGCAAAGCACTTTGGGGCAGACTCTGAGCTGTTCCATGTACCCACAGGGTAGGTGTGTACCTGTGCCAACCAGGGACCCAACGTCACGCGCGGACCCAGAACACTGGGGGTGTGACCACAACTAATAAGTAATTTTCAAGCTGATCAGTGGAGATGGGTGCCATTCTTGTGAGTTGCAAAGCACTTTGAGGCACACTCTGAGCTGTTCCATGTACCCACAGGGTAGGTGTGTACCTGTGCCAACCAGGGACCCAACGTCACGCGCGGATCCAGAACACTGGGGGTGTGACCACAACTAATAAGTACTTACAAGCTGACCAATCGAGATGGGTGCCATTCTTGTGAGTTGCAAAGCACTTTGGGGCAGACTCTGAGCTATTCCATGTACCCACAGGGTGGGTGTGTACCTGCGCCAACCAAGGACCCAACGTCACGCGCGGATCCAGAACACTGGGGGTGTGACCACAACTAATAAGTACTTACAAGCTGACCAATGGAGATGGGTGCCATTCTTGTGAGTTGCAAAGCACTTTGGGGCAGACTCTGAGCTGTTCCATGTACCCACAGGGTAGGTGTGTACCTGTGCCAACCAAGGACCCAACGTCACGCGCGGATCCAGAACACTGGGGGTGTGACCACAACTAATAAGTACTTACAAGCTGACCAATCGAGATGGGTGCCATTCTTGTGAGTTGCAAAGCACTTTGAGGCAGACTCTGAGCTGTTCCATGTACCCACAGGGTAGGTGTGTACCTGTGCCAACCAGGGACCCAACGTCACGCGCGGACCCAGAACACTGGGGGTGTGACCACAACTAATAAGTAATTTTCAAGCTGATCAGTGGAGATGGGTGCCATTCTTGTGAGTTGCAAAGCACTTTGAGGCACACTCTGAGCTGTTCCATGTACCCACAGGGTAGGTGTGTACCTGTGCCAACCAAGGACCCAACGTCACTTGCGGATTTGGAACACTGGGGGTGTGACCACAACTAATAAGTACTTACAAGCTGACCAGTGAAGATGGGTGCCATTCTTGTGAGTTGCAAAGCACTTTGGGGCAGACTCTGAGCTGTTCCATGTACCCACAGGGTAGGTGTGTACCTGCGCCAACCAGGGACCCAACGTCACGCGCGGGATTTGGAACACTGGGGGTGTGACCACAACTAATAAGTACTTACAAGCTGACCAATGGAGATGGGTGCCATTCTTGTGAGTTGCAAAGCACTTTGGGGCAGACTCTGAGCTATTCCATGTACCCACAGGGTGGGTGTGTACCTGCGCCAACCAAGGACCCAACGTCACGCGCGGATCCAAAACACTGGGGGTGTGACCACAACTAATAAGTACTTACAAGCTGACCAATGGAGATGGGTGCCATTCTTGTGAGTTGCAAAGCACTTTGGGGCAGACTCTGAGCTGTTCCATGTACCCACAGGGTAGGTGTGTACCTGTGCCAACCAAGGACCCAACGTCACGCGCGGATCCAGAACACTGGGGGTGTGACCACAACTAATAAGTACTTACAAGCTGACCAATCGAGATGGGTGCCATTCTTGTGAGTTGCAAAGCACTTTGAGGCAGACTCTGAGCTGTTCCATGTACCCACAGGGTAGGTGTGTACCTGTGCCAACCAGGGACCCAACGTCACGCGCGGACCCAGAACACTGGGGGTGTGACCACAACTAATAAGTAATTTTCAAGCTGATCAGTGGAGATGGGTGCCATTCTTGTGAGTTGCAAAGCACTTTGAGGCACACTCTGAGCTGTTCCATGTACCCACAGGGTAGGTGTGTACCTGTGCCAACCAGGGACCCAACGTCACGCGCGGATCCAGAACACTGGGGGTGTGACCACAACTAATAAGTACTTACAAGCTGACCAATCGAGATGATTGCCATTCTTGTGAGTTGCAAAGCACTTTGAGGCACACTCTGAGCTGTTCCATGTACCCACAGGGTAGGTGTGTACCTGTGCCAACCAAGGACCCAACGTCACTTGCGGATTTGGAACACTGGGGGTGTGACCACAACTAATAAGTACTTACAAGCTGACCAGTGAAGATGGGTGCCATTCTTGTGAGTTGCAAAGCACTTTGGGGCAGACTCTGAGCTGTTCCATGTACCCACAGGGTAGGTGTGTACCTGTGCCAACCAAGGACCCAACGTCACGCGCGGATCCAGAACACTGGGGGTGTGACCACAACTAATAAGTACTTACAAGCTGACCAATGGAGATGGGTGCCATTCTTGTGAGTTGCAAAGCACTTTGAGGCAGACTCTGAGCTGTTCCATGTACCCACAGGGTAGGTGTGTACCTGTGCCAACCAGGGACCCAACGTCACGCGCGGACCCAGAACACTGGGGGTGTGACCACAACTAATAAGTAATTTTCAAGCTGATCAGTGGAGATGGGTGCCATTCTTGTGAGTTGCAAAGCACTTTGAGGCACACTCTGAGCTGTTCCATGTACCCACAGGGTAGGTGTGTACCTGTGCCAACCAGGGACCCAACGTCACGCGCGGATCCAGAACACTGGGGGTGTGACCACAACTAATAAGTACTTACAAGCTGACCAATCGAGATGGGTGCCATTCTTGTGAGTTGCAAAGCACTTTGAGGCACACTCTGAGCTGTTCCATGTACCCACAGGGTAGGTGTGTACCTGTGCCAACCAAGGACCCAATGTCACTTGCGGATTTGGAACACTGGGGGTGTGACCACAACTAATAAGTACTTACAAGCTGACCAATGGAGATGGGTGCCATTCTTGTGAGTTGCAAAGCACTTTGGGGCAGACTCTGAGCTGTTCCATGTACCCACAGAGTAGGTGTGTACCTGCGCCAACCAGGGACCCAACGTCACGCGCGGATTTGGAACACTGGGGGTGTGACCACAACTAATAAGTACTTACAAGCTGACCAATGGAGATGGGTGCCATTCTTGTGAGTTGCAAAGCACTTTGGGGCAGACTCTGTGCTGTTCCATGTACCAGGTGTGTACCTGTGCCAACCAAGGACCCAACGTCACGCGTGGATCCAGAACACTGGGGGTGTGACCACAACTAATAAGTACTTACAAGCTGACCAATGGAGATGGGTGCCATTCTTGTGTGTTGCAAAGCACTTTGAGGCAGACTCTGAGCTGTTCTATGTACCCACAGGGTAGGTGTGTACCTGCGCCAACCAGGGACCCAACGTCACGCGAGGATCCAGAACACTGGGGGTGTGACCACAACTAATAAGTACTTACAAGCTGACCAATGGAGATGGGTGCCATTCTTGTGAGTTGCAAAGCACTTTGAGGCAGACTCTGAGCTGTTCTATGTACCCACAGGGTAGGTGTGTACCTGTGCCAACCAGGGACCCAATGTCACGCGCGGTTCCGGAACACTGGGGGTGTGACCACAACTCATTAGTACTTTCAGGGGAGATGGGTGCCATTCTTGTGAGTTGCAAAGCACTTTGAGGCAGACTCTGAGCTGTTCTATGTACCCACAGGGTAGGTGTGTACCTGCACCAACCGGGGACCTATCGTCATGCAATAATCTGAACACTGGACCAACTAAGGTTGTGACAACAACTGATCAGTTCAACGGCTGTCATGGTCCTGGTCAAATGATCTTTTAGCAGTTACTGTGTATTTCTGGTTTCCAAACTGCCATTTGTAATGTGAATAAAGACTATTTATTGTTACGTTGGTTGATCCAGGGCAAGTTTGTGTCTGTAATGAATGTACTTGTGTGTGAGAGTGTATGTTTGCGAGTCTGAGTGTTTGTTTATTGGTGGATGTACATCTGAGGAGTCGCTTGCTGTAGGTAACAGTTGTGACCATGTTTGTATACATGTACAATGAGTTGTGCTATTGTTGATCTTGGCAAAGAGTTGAGGAGTGGTCTTCACATCCACTAACTGGAGCCTGTGTATATTTTCCCTCCAAGCAGTATCCCAGTTTATGAAAACATCTTTGTTCTTATAGTGGGTGAAGCCTGTGTTTGGTCTTATATAAATGTATTGACTTTTATAGCCCAGTGCAGTTGTACTTGTATGGAAGTTACTTTGTGATGGTAAGTTAACTTTAGCTTCAGTTTAGTTGTTTTATTGGATGTGCCCTTTTATAGCCACATATTAGACGAAAGCATAACTTTGAACCTGGTGCACTTGTAAATTACATTGCTGACACAGGGGAGACACCTCCAAAAGATGCATCATGCAATGGACCTAGTGGTTACTGGTATTTAGCTGCACAAGTTTTGTGTTTTATGTTTGATGATGTAATGATGAAACACATGCATAGCCATATGTGTGTTATAATGTGGGTGTGTACACATATGTTATAATGAATATACTTTATACCTGCACTAGAGACCAAGCAGTTCTGGCTACAGAGGGAAAGGTTGCTGATCATGTACAGGAAGATACCAGTACTCATTTGGATGGAGAGATTAAGGAGGAAGGAGCTAATGATGTAGAGACTGTGGGTGAAGGACCAAGTAATAGTGAGCACCAAGATAGTGTGGATGAAGGGCCTAGTGATGGTGTGGATGAAGGGCCTAGTGATGGTGTGGATGAAGGGCTTAGTGATGGTGTGGATGAAGGGCCTAGTGGTGGTGTGAATGATAGTGTGAATGAAGGACCTTGCGATGGTGTGGATGAAAGGCCTAGTGATGAAGGGCCTAGTGATGGACCTAGTGATGGTGAGGAAAAAATACTACTTTATCTCTATCTGACTGGAAGTACAAAGATTCTGAAGTATATCTAATTTCAACAGGAATTCATTACGTACATGTGTATGTAATGCATTATCCAGTCCAGAGCATCACCAAAGCTCTTTTGATTGCGGTGCATTTTTTGTTTTGTGAGGAGGCTGAAAAGTGTTGACCCCTTAACATGCATTTGAACATTTTTTTAGGCTGCAAGACTAGAAGTGGAGGGTTTGGATTATGTACACACACAAGTAGTGAAACTGTTGTAGGAAATGATGCCACGATTTCGAGCCCAGATGGCTTATGAACTGTCAGAAGGTACACTTTACCCACTGCAAACATTCAAAAAGAGCATCGATAATCCAGGTGATGAGCAGAGTTTGTACGAGGAATTGAAACAATTCCAAATCATTGTAACAAACACAAATCACATGAACAGTTGCATGAGTAAATTTATGCAAGGTATTATCCAATTTCAGAGATGAATTTGGGTGGTATTTACCAGTTGGATAAAGACACTGATGCAAGTTTCCAGGATGGGAGTGACAAGGAAGATGATGACACACAAGTGTAGAAAGTGATAGCAGCAGTGTTGATGATACTGATCTTGCTGCTGGTGCTATTTTGGTTCCTGATTTCAAGAACAATCCTGACCAAGATGATATTTTTGCCACACCATGGGAGAAGGAACACTACAATAAGTACTTTCCACGCCAAACCAGACCATCTGATAGGTACTATGCCATAATGATGTCTTGATACTTTTGCAATTCCAATCCAATTTAATAGCACTCTCCATTTAAAAGAACATTGATAAGACAAATAGTGAAAGAGCTTGAGGTATGCATCATTAAAGTGCACATTTTGGATCATAATACTATGAATGCTGTTTACTTCTAGCCATCAACGCGAATGATATTAATGGGGACCACGATTTGTGGGGCCTATTGGCATCATAAAGCAGCTCCAGAAAGTGAACGCAAACTGGCCACTTGAAAATTTGCTTGATGTGGTATGTGCCCAGCAATACTGCACGTGACAAACATTTAATCAAGAGTTCCCGCATACTAAAGGCATATGAGGTCGAGTACTACCTCATGGGACTTGAAAGTGACGTAAAAAGGCAGCTTTCTTTGCTTCTAACCAGTTTGAACAAGCAAATCGTATGGCCAGAGGTTAGTTGCCACGACGGTGAGTTGCACCATAGATGGTAACTTTAAGGTATCATTTTCCTCAGATTATCACTGTTGTATTGATGCGGAACTTTAAATTGTCGAGGCACGAAGCAATAAAAAGTTACCTCAGCCACACGCTGCCTGCATACGATACATAGCGACATAGACTGCAGTGCATCGTGCGTTAATTTTATAGTGTACTCATTCATACATCTATGAATACCAACTATCTATGTTGCAACAACCAAGGCAATGAATATAATTAGCCGTACGTAATCTAATTAGAGTGGAATGTGGTGCTGAGGAATGTGGTGCTAGCTTCCAAGCGGTACTTTTGAGTGGCATCCATGCAATGATATCCGATTATGTGGTGATATTGCAAAGCTATACCGGTACGTACTATTAAAAAAAAACAACCTAGTTTCATGTATCAATTACATATACTTAAAAAGCTTCCGCGCTTCGCGCTGGAGGGGGCACATCCCCCTCCCGCTCCCTCCCCCTACTTGGCACACCTCCTCTTGCCTGGGTTGAATTTTAGACCTTCCGCCGGCTCTGCGTTCCCAACTGTTTTTGTCTCACTCAGGCAGTGAGTTTATGCGGGAAAGTTAAAAGAAGAAGAACGCTGCTCAGTTCCAGACGATCGTACCAAATTAACGGACCCAAGTGAATGGTTGCAGTATAACCTTGCGCCTCCCACGTCGCCGGCAGTATTCAAAACGGTGTCATAGTCGCCAATGACTCCCCTAAATTTTGACTCCCCAGTCATTCGCGCCTAGGCATATATGACTCCCGGTCATATATGCCTAGGCGTATTTGACTCCCCAGTCATTTACGCCTAGGCATGTATGACTCCCCAGTCATTCACACCTAGGCATATATGACTCCCCCTTGATAAAAGTGACTCCGATCCCGGGAGTTATTACAGCCTTAGGCATAATTAACTCCCCGTCGATCTTTGCCTATGTATATGATTCCCCTGTTGTCTGCCTAGACAAAATTGGCTCCTGTTTGATTAAACCGTTCAGTTAAGCCATTTGTCTGAGGGTGGTATGCTGAAGAAACTTTATGGTGGGTTTGAGTGAGACGAAAGAGCTGCATGCTCTTTAACTTTATTAACAAATTCTCTGCCTTGGTCCGAAATAATAACTTCACAGCATCCAAACCTAATACATAAAATATAATAACATGCAATGATCACATGATGCATGCAATCAATTGAAATCTTCCACGTATTATTTTTCAAAATCATTCACATACCTGCAGAAAGTTTCAAACAAGAAGAGTGCTACACTTGCAGCAGTCTTATCCTTCAGTGGTGCAGCTTCAGGCCACTTGCTGAAATAATCTACTAAAGTGACCACATACTTATTGCCCTTTGAGGTGGTGGGCAATGGACCAATGAGGTCAATACCAACCTATATATTGGTAGTGTATTTATATTATATCATACCTACACACGAAGTCACCAACCTGGTGCCAAACATTTGGCATTGGAACAATAGGATGCAGCTTAGCATTGGACTTTGAAAACTTAGCGTTAGTTCTCTGACATTTGTCGCAGTGTTGTACAAATATTCGAATATCTTCATTTATGTTTTTCCAGAAGAAACGACTGGATATTTTTTGAATGGTTTTATCTCTGCCTAAGTGGCTTCCTACATGTACAAATACAGGTATACAATTACCGTACTGAATAATATATACTTTCTGTTTTACCTTCAATCCCAGCATGGCATGACTCCAGAATGCGTCTTTTTTCGTCTTCGGTCCTAACACAAATCTTCCACCCTTCCTCTTCACCTTCGCCTTTCTTCACTCTTCTGAAATAGAGCACTCTACAGTCGAACTTGAAGTTTTTGCATTTGCGCCTTAGATTGGCCTTATCTCCCTTTGAAATGCCCTTAGGATATTGATTCATACGCAGGTAACCCTCGACAACACTGAATTCATCCTGGTCCATGCGAGCGAGCTTTCTCACTTCGACAACTACACGTGGCTTATGGAATTCACGTGGGGAGTCATATATGCCTAGGAGGAGTCATTTACACCTTAGGCGTAAATGACCGTGGGAGTCATTTATGCCTGGGAGTCATTTATGCCTCTGACAACGGCACGCGTAATTAAGGCTATTTGCTACGCACTCACATCATCGACCTCTAGTCGTGTAATAAAGCTTTCCTATTTGCCATCATCTTGCTAGAATCATCGTCTTATATCTGCCACGCCCACTCGGCTACGATTGCAATTTCAGTCTCACACAACTTTCAGCTCACACATAGTACATGAACTCATGCTGGCTCCTACTTGTGCACACACTTGCATTGTTGCGTACATGGCCCTGTACACTATCGTATGGCATATTTTCTTATACACAACCACACGCACACACACACGCACACACACACACACACACACACACGCGCACGCACACACACACACACACACACACACACACACACACACACACACACACACACACACACACACTCATGTACAGCGTACTTGCACACACCAGTTATACATGTGGCAAACAATACACCTGTCTGATGATGGTACAAACACTCTCACTCATAAACATTGTCATATGCACATGTACATGTATTCTATTCATTTCAGCTGATTGCATTTCAATTTGTGTACCAAGCTTGCATAACACACACATGCACATGCACAGGCACACACACACATGACATACACACACAGACACACAAATGCACACGCAGACACACTAACGCACACACACACACATGACATACACACATAGACACACAAATGCACACAAAGACACACTAACGCACACACACACATGACATACACACATAGACACACAAATGCACACAAAGACACACTAACGCACACACACAGGCACACACAGACACATGACATACACACACAGACACACAAATGCACACACAGACACATGACATACACACACAGACACACAAATGCACACACAGACACACTAACGCACACACACACAAAAGCACACACATATAAACGCACACAAACGCACACACAGACACACACATGACATACACACTGACACATACAAACACACACATACAGACACACTAATGCACACACTCACACAGACACACACACATACAGGCACACACAGACACATGACATACACACACAGACACACAAATGCACACACAGACACACTAATGCACACACACACAAACGCACACAGACACACACATGACATACACAGACGCATACAAACGCACGCACACAGATACACAGACACACACATGGACACACAAAACACATGACACACATATGACAAACACACACACGCACACACACACACACACATGGACACTAGCACACACAGACACACATGCACACACACATGCATGAAATACACACTAGCACACACAGACACATGCACACACACATGCATAAAATACACACTAGCACACACATGCACACACAGGCACACATAGACACATGCATACACACAGACGCATACAAACACACACACAGACACACTAACGCACACACAAATGCACACACAGACACACATGACATACACACGGACACATACAAAAACACACACACAGACACACTAACGCACACACACAAACGCACACACACACACACATGACATACACACAGACGCATACAAACACACACACACACACAGATACACCGACACACACATGGGCACACAAAACACATGACACACACATATGACAAACACACACACACACACACACACACACACACATGGAAATACACACTAGCACACACAGACACACATGCACACACACATGCATGAAATACACACTTGCACACACAGGCACACACAGACACACATGCATACACAGGCACACACGAAATACACAGACACACACACACGAGACAGTCACACAAAGCACTCAGACACACACATGCACAGACACACACAGGAACATACACACACGACAGACACACAGACACACACACACAGGCACACACACAAAATATATAGACACTCACGAAATACAGACACACACACAGAAACACACAGACACGCAGACTTGCACACAGACTCGCACACACAAAATACATATAGACACACATGCA
Organism: Ephydatia muelleri; assembly: GCA_013339895.1. Classification (NCBI taxonomy): domain Eukaryota; kingdom Metazoa; phylum Porifera; class Demospongiae; order Spongillida; family Spongillidae; genus Ephydatia; species Ephydatia muelleri. Next base: position 46,487 of record JABACO010000139.1, read on the forward strand.
CAGACACAACAGACACACGCTCACAGATAAACACACAATACACACAGACACACATACAGATACACACACACAGATATACAGACGCACACACAGACTTGCACATGTGCACAGACACGTGTTACACAAAGCACACACTGTTTTTCATGTGGAAATAAACTGTAGTGCTCTCTGATAATGATGGTACACTCACTGAATGCCTTCTCTGCACATGCATTTTTGATCTACCATTGAACAGCTCATGAGACCATGAGACATGTCTACACATGTAGGTACATGTAGCAACGTGTACACTGTAGTGTCATAGGACTGGTCCTTTATGCATACATTGTGTCCTTATAGGACTGTCCCCTGACACAAGAGACAAGTCATAAGGATATGCCATGGTTAGCAAACAAGCTCAAGAGGCTTCTGTTTATCTTGAGTGCTCATGGAATGAATATTGCAATCCATTATGTCTGTGTAAACTTACCACGGGGCCCTGACCTACCGCAATCAGCAATGATAGGGTAATTCATCGCCAGGCAGAAACATCGCCCTTAAAAAAAAAATCTGCTTGGTACATCCTTTTTCATCAAGAAGAGGCAGCACAGTGTTGCGTGTTGCACTGTACTAATTTTTATGCGTAAATTAAATGACTACTCGTAGAAGGTTATAGCAAGGCACAGTACGTACTTTGTACTTATGGTGAGGAACAGCAATCTGAGTTCATGTAGACTCGTTTAATTCACTGCAATCAATTAGTGCGACACGGGACACACAACATTGTGCTGATGAAAACAGTAGGCCTGTAAGACCTGCGATGAAATTATTGTACCTCCCTTATCGTTGCAGATCGTGGTAGGTCAGGGCCAGTGGTAAGTTTACACCCCCCCCCCCCCCCCCCCACACACACATGCACACAATATTGTACCAGGGCCCAGTGCTGTGGTGAATATAGTAACATGCATACAGTGGTACGGGACACCAATCCTATGAGGGCTGAGGACCGATTCTTTGGGAGTATATGACATAGAGCTCTCACTTTAGAGACGGTACATACACATAGGTACATGTAGCTACATGTGTGTCTGTATATGTGTGTGTCTGTGTGTATGTCGTGTGTGTATCTGTGTGTCCATGTGTGTGCATGTATGTCTCTGTGTGTGTATGTGTGTCTCTGTGTGTGTCTGTGTGTGTCTGCGTGTGTGTCTATGTGTATTTCGTGTGTGTGTCTATATGTATTTTTTTGTATGAGTCTGTGTGCATGTATGTCTGCGTGTCTGTGTGCGTGTCTGTGTATTTTATGTGTGTGTCTGTAGGTGTGTTTGTGTATTTCGTTTGTGTGCTTGTGTGTCTGTGTGTCTGTTGTGTGTGTATGGCATGTGTGTATCTTGTGTGTGCGTGTGTGTGTCTGTGCAGTGTGTGCGTCTGTGCATGCGTGTGTCTGTGCATGTGTGTGTCTATGCTTGTGTGTCCATGTGTGCCTGCGTCTGTGTGTCTGTCATGTGTGTCTGTCTGTCGTGTGTCTGTGCATGTGTGTGTCTGTGAATTTCGTGTGTGTGAGTCTGTGTCCATGTGTGTCTGTGCGTGTTTGTGTGTATGTCATGTGTGTGTGTCTGTGTATTTCATGTGTGTGTCTGTGTGTGTGTCTGTGTATTTCATGTGTGTGTCTGTGTGTGTGTCTGTGTATTTCATGTGTGTGTCTGTGTGTGTCTCTGTGCATGTCTGTGTGTGTCTGTGTATGTGTCTGTCGTGTGAGTGTGTGTTGTGTGGGTCTATGCGTGCCTGTGTGTGTGTGTGTGTGTGTCTGTGTGTGCGTCTGTGTGTGTGTCTGTGCATGCCTGCATGTGTCTGTGTGTATGTGTCTGTGTGTGTCTGTGTGTGTGTCTGTGTGTGTGTCTGTGTGTGTGCGTCTGTGTACATGTCTGTGTGTGTGTGTCTGTGTGTGTGTCTGTGTGTGTGTCTGTGTGTGTGTTGTGTGTGTGTCTATGTGTGTGTGTCTGTGTGTGTGTCTGTGTGTGTGTCTGTGTGTGTGTGCGTCTGTGTGTTGTGTGTGTGTGTCTATGTGTATTTCATGTGTACCTGTGTGTCTGTGCCTGTGTCTGTGAGTGTGTCCGTGTCCGTATGTGTGTGTGTTTGTGTGTGTATGTCATGTGTGTGTCTGTGTATCTATATGTTGTGTGTGAGCGTTTTTGCATGTGTATTGCCACATTTATATAGTGGTGTGTGTGTTATGCAAGTGTGCAATGTTTGTGTACATTTAGAGTACCAGATGGGGACACAATGTATTCAATCCTTGGAGACATGATACATGTACAGAAAGCTTGGTACACAAATTTACATAGAATCAGTGGTCTGTACAGGCATGCACAAGTACAGTTGAATTGAATAGAATGCATGTGCATGTGACAATGTTTGTGAGTGAGAGTGTTTGTAGGTACCATCATCAGACAGGTGTATTGTTTGCCACATGGTGTGTGCAAGTACGCTGTACATGAGTGTGTGTGTGTGTGTGTGTGTGTGCGTGCGTGCGTGCGTGTGTGTGTGTGTGTGTGTGTGTGTGTGTGTGTGTGTGTGTGTGTGTGTGTGTGTGTGTGTGTGTGTGTGTGTGTGTGTGTGTGTGTGTGTGTGTGTGTGTATAAGAAAATATGCCATACGATAGTGTACAGGGCCATGTACGCAACAATGCAAGTGTGTGCACAAGTGGGAGCCAGCATGAGTTCATGTACTATGTGTGAGCTGAAAGTTGTGTGAGACCGAAATCATTGCAATCGTAGCCGAGTGGGCGTGGCAGATATAAGACGATGATTTTAGCAAGATAGGAAAGCTTTATTACACGACTAGAGGATGATGCGAGTGCGTAGCAAATAGCCTTACGCGTGCCGTTTTGAATACTGCTGGCGACGTGGGAGGCGCAAGGTTATACTGCAACCATTCACTTGGGTTCGTTAATTTGGTAGGCCTACGATCGTTTGGAACTGAGCAGCGTTCTTCTTCTTTTAACTTTCCCGCATAAACTCACTGCCTGAGTGAGACAAAAACAGTTGGGAACGGCTAGCTTAGTTTATTAGAGAAATGAGCGGAACAAAGAAGTTATCAAAATTTATTGTGGATTGGGAGAAGGGTTGCATGCCAGCGGCGACGGAAGCTACATGTATTATAAAGTGGTGCGGCCAATGAATAATAGATGAGCATGCATAATATTATACGCGCAAACATGACAGATGTATCTAGTTATGAGCAACAATTACAAATCATACATGTACAGTATAGAAGTCTTAATCAGTTAACATAAACTTGCCAAACCATGTCTGGCGGTCTTCGGAACCGCGAATAAATTCATTACCTAGCTCCACTAAATTGATTTTATCTGTCAAATTGCTATGAACGAACAAAATCATCGAGTTGTTTAGTCGCAGTTGTGTCATCGTTGTTCGTAGAAAGGTCTTGACTCTACGCAACACACTAAATGATCTCTCGCTTGTAGCATTTGTGGCTGGCATGACCAGTATCAACGAAACCAGGCAATGAACTTGTGGAATCAAGGCCTTTTGGATTGGTGATAGCTTCTTTATAAATTCAACTATAGAACTCAGATAATATGCAATGCTTGACTGTGGCAAGCTTTCAACTTTGCCTTCAAGCACGTGTAACATGACACGCTGTCATTTTCCTCACGATAATGTAGCCACGGCCACTTGTCAAACCAGGCTGTTTGAAAACTTCTTCTCACAGCACTTTTCTTGCCAAACTCTCGTTTTGGAAAGTGAAAGGCCCTGAGCTGGTGTGGTATTTCTGGGAAAATACTGTCAGTGTCACTGACACTTTGACTAGAACTCGCATCCATCTTGCTTGAAAAGAAGAGCTAGCAACTGTCTCAAATTGACACAATTAATAAGTGGTAATTGAACGCCGGCCGCCGATCGAGGTTACAATTATATTTAATAACTAATGAATTATTCATTTCAGCCGTAAAAAGTGGTGCGGCCATGGCCGCAGTGGCCGTAGCGGTTCCGTCGCCACTGCATGCAAAAATGGTGCAATCGAGCGGGAAATGTGCATTAACTTTGCACAGCTGTATCTCCGTGACGGATAGAGTAAAAATTAACGAACTGAACACATCAATAGCAACAGGACCCCTGTACATACATACTGAATTTGAAGCGATTTGAACTCTCCTAGCTGAAGATGTGGCGGTTTTGAACCCCATGGGGTATCGGACTTTGTAGCATCAGCAAGGAACTAGTGCAAGGCCCCAAAATACGTTTCTCCGTAGTGAAATGGTGTAGTATGAAGTGTTGAAAATAGGAAGTCGATAGCGTTAACCGTTGGGAAGTTATAGCGATTCACCCGCGATGCATTTTTATAATATATCCGTGGGGGTCCCAAATATATATCCGTGGGGGTCAAAAGAAAAGGAATACATACACATATGGCTAACAAAAACACGACCTAACATATACTAATCGTAACGCACTCACTCACTCACTCATACAATACAACAATTTTTAACTAAAAACTCTTCCTCTTCACTGTCCATCTTAATTGTTCCCAACACAGAAGCTGCATTGCCACGTTGGACGGCAACTGAGAGTCTCTGAGTGAGGTATGCAAAGGAGTTGGCTTCTCCAGACACCTGCCTCAATCGATGCCCCAACTCTTTCAGGAACTCTGTTGTCTTTGGTCCAAAAACTCCACTTGTCTCTATTGCCACTGGAGTGAAAAAGTAGCATGAGTCAAGGTGTTTATCTTCCTATCTTCTGCCTTTTCAATTATTTGCCGTTCATTTAGTTGCCCTTAATTAATTATGTCTCTGCCAAGCACAAGAAACCTGTATGCGACAAATGCACCGCTGGAACAAACTGTACCAAATGCTGCTTGTGCCAACCTTGTTCGCGTGGTCGACCTAGAAAGGATACATTAGTTGCGCTCGGTCAAATCCGGAAAGGCTAGCTCGGATCCATCATAATACAGATGCTTCAGCGAGTTCTGTCTTGGAGGCAACGCCTGCTATAACAGATGAGTCCATCCAATATGCATCGCAAGAACACATTTTGAAGGTGATGGGGCTAATGGGTTGTGAAGACAGGTATGAAAGCAGCGTGCGAAGGCTCCCTCATATCGATGTCCGTAATCAGATACAGTATGCGAGTGAGCTTGATGCTGCTAGTGTGCAACGAATTGAAAATGTGTTCAGAAGAGGTATCAAGGCCTTGGCGTGAATGCTGCTGCCAGATCTGAATCTGAAATGCGATGTGATATCAAGATCACATTCAGCCTTCAATCAGTTGCAGCTCCCATGGAAAAGCCCACCGTTGCTGAAGAGGGCAATGAAGTCCCTCTCTTGCCTATCCCTTCTTCCAGCATCCCTACGCAAATGCTCAACACCATGCCTATCACCATCAGAGATGTGCTGACTCAAGTGCAAGAAGCCTTACACATCCATTGATGCAAGAACACTTCTTGTCCCTCTGGCTGATGTCCCCCAGGCGTATATTGCGTCACTGCTCACCATAAGCAACAACTATGCAGGGTGTTTGCATTTTCAAGCTAAGGAAGACAAGCTGTATCTCACAGAAGGTGTGGCTCTTCAAGAGTACAGGCACTCTCATTCCCATGTGAACAGCACCACGGTCAACCTTGCAGTGGACTTTATCTACTGAGATGATAACATCAGCTGCCTCGCATGGGAAGCAAAAAAACCCTCTCCAAATAGAGATCTTAGGTGGAAGGGGCTAGGAAGTGTGTTTGCAATGAGATCCCTGGTTTTAAAACATGACATTGCAACCATGTACAGGGAGTATCTAGTGAAACAGAAGGCCACAATGCCTAGGAAGCCACCAATTGGAAAGAGTATGTTTTACACCATAGTCAACAATATCACTGGTGGTGGAAAACAGCAGGAGGCACGGGCAGGGGGGATTACATAAAAGTTAATTTCCACACTGACAATTTTGCCATTGTAGACAAGGTGATTGATGTTCTTGCTCCCCTGTCTGATGTGGACCATTGATGTTCTTGCTCCTTTGTCTGATGTGGACCACACCCTGCGCAATGAGCTTCGTGGTTAGCGCTCTGATGCGTACACATTCCTTAGCTATGGATATGCAGTACATGTGAGGAAGGGAGTGAAGGCATCAGAGGAGACTGGAGTGCACAGCCATCAGCCTCAAGAGCATGAAGCCCAACAGTTTGCTGCATACCAAGAGCTGGAAGAGCTGAATTCTCTACCAGATTTGTACGATGAGCCAGCCACACAGGAGGCATTTATCAATCAGGTTTGACACCAGCTGAGCTTGTGCGCAGAAATGAGTGGATCTGTGATGGACCAGAGTGAGATTAATGGCGCAAGCACACACTCACCAGCATATGCACTAGACCTGTTTCCTGACAGAAGACCAAACAAGAATCCCAAGCTTGGTGGTTACCTAGGGTGCAGTGCTTGCAGGGGAACATTCCTGTTCTATGACAGGCTGAGGCATGTGGCTTTAGCCAAGCTGGATCAGGATCTGACAAGGCTTGCAAAGATAGCCAATGTGCTGTTGTCCATCTACCAGTATGAGCGTCGCACTTTTAGGTCCATGGTCCATGTGATGCTAGCGGCCCAACAGTCCCACAAGATGAAGCAGGCCATTGCGAAAATGGACTCTAGCACAGCATATGTTGTGTTTGACTTCAAGCAGAAGTTCCTGGCCAAGGGCTTTAGGGAGGGAGGTGACTCAATGGGAAAAAAGGTATGCTATTTCGGGGAGTGGGTGTGTACGTCAAGCCAGACTGTGAAGATGCCAGGTTTAGTGAGTCTCCCAACAAACTCTATGTGGAATTGGATTTCACAGCAGATAGCACGTTTACAGGCAGAGATGACAAAGGATGATAGTGGTGTGTATGCAGATGATGCCAATGATGTGCAAGAGGATGAGGATGTGCCAGAAGGTGAATAGGATGAGGATGTGCCAGAAGGTGAACAGGATGAGGATGTGCCAGAAGGTGAACAGGATGAGGATGTGCCAGAAGGTGAACAGGATGAGGATGTGCCAGAAGGTGAACAGGATGAGGATGTGCCAGAAGGTGAACAGGATGAGGATGTGCCAGAAGATGAACAGGATGCGAATGCGCCAGAAGGTGAACAGGATGAAGATGTGGGTGATGAGGATGCACAAGCAGATGTACAAGATGAGGATTTGCAAGAAGAGGGTGATGAAGAGGATGGCACACCTGCCCTGCACTTCATTGATGAAGAGGATGGTACACCTGCCCTGCACTTCATTGATGAAGAGGATGGTACACCTGCCCTGCACTTCATTGATGAAGAGGATGGTACACCTGCCCTGCACTTCATTGATGAAGAGGATGGCACACCTGCCCTGCACTTCATTGATGAAGAGGATGGTACACCTGCCCTGCACTTCATTGATGAAGAGGATGGTACACCGGCCTGCACTTCATTGATGAAGAGGATGGTACACCTGCCTGCACTTCATTGATTACCTGCCCTGCACTTCATTGATGAAGAGGATGGTACACCTGCCCTGCACTTCATTGATGAAGAGGATGGTACACCTGCCCTGCACTTCAATTGATGAAGAGGATGGTACGCCTGCCCTGCACTTCATTGATGAAGAGGATGGTACACCTGCCCTGCACTTCATTGATGAAGAGGATGGTACACCTGCCCTGCACTTCATTGATGAAGAGGATGGTACACCTGCCCTGCACTTCATTGATGAAGAGGATGGTACACCTGCCCTGCACTTCATTGATGAAGAGGTTGGTACGCCTGCCCCTGCACTTCATTGATGAAGAGGATGGTATGGCCTGCCCTGCACTTCATTGATGAAGAGGATGGTACGCCTGCCCTGCACTTCATTGATGAAGAGGATGGTACGCCTCTGCCCTGCACTTCATTGATGAAGAGGATGGTAACGCCTGCCCTGCACTTCATTGATGAAGAGGATGGTACGCCTGCCCTGTACTTCATTGATGAAGAGGATGGTACACCGGCTGCACTTCATTGATGAAGAGGATAGTACACCTGCCCTGCACTTCATTGATGAAGAGGATGGTACACCGGCTGCACTTCATTGATGAAGAGGATGGTACACCTGCCCTGCACTTCATTGATGAAGAGGATGGTACACCTGCCCTGCACTTCATTGATGAAGAGGATGGTACACCTGCCCTGCACTTCATTGATGAAGAGGATGGTACACCTGCCCTGCACTTCATTGATGAAGAGGATGGTACACCTGCCCTGCACTTCATTGATGAAGAGGATGGTACACCTGCCCTGCACTTCATTGATGAAGAGGATGGTACACCTGCCCTGCACTTCATTGATGAAGAGGATGGTACACCTGCCCTGCACTTCATTGATGAAGAGGATGGTACACCTGCCCTGCACTTCATTGATGAAGAGGATGGTACGCCTGCCCTGCACTTCATTGATGAAGAGGATGGTACACCGGCTGCACTTCATTGATGAAGAGGATGGTACACCTGCCCTGCACTTCATTGATGAAGAGGATGGTACACCTGCCCTGCACTTCATTGATGAAGAGGATGGTACACCTGCCCTGCACTTCATTGATGAAGAGGATGGTACACCTGCCCTGCACTTCATTGATGAAGAGGATGGTACACCTGCCCTGCACTTCATTGATGAAGAGGATGGTACACCTGCCCTGCACTTCATTGATGAAGAGGATGGTACACCTGCCCTGCACTTCATTGATGAAGAGGATGGTACACCTGCCCTGCACTTCATTGATGAAGAGGATGGTACGCCTGCCCTGCACTTCATTGATGAAGAGGATGGTACGCCTGCCCTGCACTTCATTGATGAAGAGGATGGTACACCTGCCCTGCACTTCATTGATGAAGAGGATGGTACACCTGCCCTGCACTTCATTGATGAAGAGGATGGTACACCTGCCCTGCACTTCATTGATGAAGAGGATGGTACACCTGCCCTGCACTTCATTGATGAAGAGGTTGGTACGCCTGCCTGCACTTCATTGATGAAGAGGATGGTATGCCTGCCCTGCACTTCATTGATGAAGAGGATGGTACACCTGCCCTGCACTTCATTGATGAAGAGGATGGTACACCTGCCCTGCACTTCATTGATGAAGAGGATGGTACACCTGCCCTGCACTTCATTGATGAAGAGGATGGTACACCGGCTGCACTTCATTGATGAAGAGGATGGTACACCTGCCCTGCACTTCATTGATGAAGAGGATGGTACACCTGCCCTGCACTTCATTGATGAAGAGGATGGTACACCGGCTGCACTTCATTGATGAAGAGGATGGTACACCTGCCCTGCACTTCATTGATGAAGAGGATGGTACACCTGCCCTGCACTTCATTGATGAAGAGGATGGTACACCTGCCCTGCACTTCATTGATGAAGAGGATGGTACACCTGCCCTGCACTTCATTGATGAAGAGGATGGTACACCTGCCCTGCACTTCATTGATGAAGAGGATGGTACACCTGCCCTGCACTTCATTGATGAAGAGGATGGTACACCTGCCCTGCACTTCATTGATGAAGAGGATGGCACACCTGCCCTGCACTTCATTGATGAAGAGGATGGTACACCTGCCCTGCACTTCATTGATGAAGAGGATGGCACACCTGCCCTGCACTTCATTGTCCAAGGTGAGCAGAGGGCTGATGGCAATGTTGTTCTGTCATGTTTAGAAGCAGCCCTTCATGCTTTGAGACAGCGGTTTCCTCACATTGCCAAGATAATCATGCAGAATGACAATGCCAAAAACCTTGCTGGCAAGCAGACCAAGCTCATGTGTGCTCTGCTGCTGGCCTACTACCACAGAGTGGCAAAGATGTCTGCGACACCCACTTTTCACACCAACAAACACAAGTTGATGCCTATCTGGTGTAGGGTGGAAGGAAGGTCTCCACCCCAAAGCAGCTTTAATGACCACTTCAGTTTGCAACACAACTGTGTTACTAGTGAAGCCAGATTTTAGTGCTGCATATCGTACTGCTGTGATACCTGCAGTACCTGGCATATCCGAGTTCTACGCAGCTCAGTACATTACAACTGATGGTAAGCAGGAAGTCCCGTTTTTCCGCAGTCTTGGGCAGGCAGAATGTACCATCAGTCGCTGTTCCCATTCCTTCATGCCACGCCTGCTCACCCTATGGGTGCAGATGGCATAAACTTCACTGGTGTTACTGTGTTATTGAATAGTGAGAGTGAAGGCACGTGTGTGCAAGCAAGGAAAGATAGACGTCGATACACCAGGAGAAGTAAGGCATGAGCAAGCGAGAGATACAGCGCCTGCAGAAATGGAGGGAAGATGAGGAGGCATTGAAGAGAATACGGGCAGTGTACCCACAGTGTGCTGAGTGTCTCTACCATTTCAAATCACACCAGCTACTTGTGAAACATGCCGATCAGCTTCTTTCAAGGATGGACTTCCGTGATATTGATCGGGCTTCAAGTATGTTGGACACTGAGGTGACGTATGCAACCTTTGAGTCCAATTTTTATTCTGGTTGGGCCCATACCAGGAAGTGCATGCATCCAGAGTTGACTTCGAAGGTAAACAGCATTATACATCAGTGCTGGAAAGTCTACTGAGCTGGGCAAAGTGAAGATCTCTGTTGATCGTGTGTTTGCAAGGCTTGATGAGATGCAGCTTCAAAAAGTTATTAGACTTAGTGAGCTTCCACTTGCAGGGAAGATCAGAGCAGTGTACCAGAGTATTGGCAGGAAGCCCAAGGCTCCAGTGTGGAAGGATGCAAGGTGTGATGGACCAAACTCAAGGCAAAAGAAGGCCAGGATAACCTATGAGCAGCTGGATTTAGAGAAGAACTTGTCCCAGTGGAAGCAAGAATTGGAGGCCTATCTCAGTCACCACAAACAGAGAACAAACCAGAACTCTTAATGCGTGTTTCAGAACATATGCATACTACTACAATTGAGCGGCAATAGTTTTTAGTTGCTTGTTGTATTGATCTGTAAGGGCACTTTTACTCAGTCATGTACTGATGCGTACAGTGTATCAATATGCCGTTGATGTTTAATTTTAGGTCTGGGGTCGAGACTAAAGCGACCTACAGTGTAGCTTCTTAGTAGTCGCCATAGGCGTAGGAACGGGGGGGGGGGGGGGGGGGGGGGGGGGGGGCAGAGGGGGCCTTAGCCCCCCCAATCTTGGGCATTATGTGTATAAAGTATGCTGAATTTATATTAGACACACCCTTTGGGCCCCCCCAATCCTGTTTACGTTCCTACGCTTCTGGTCGCGCGTCAGTACAGCTGGTTCCAATGCTTCCGTACAAGTAAAGAGTCTAAAGTTGTACGAAAGCTACGTCTTTCGTTGAGGTAAGAACGTTTGGACAGTTTTTTTAACTTTAACAAAGCCCAGAAAAAAAGTGTACTCAGTACCTTTTGATTTGATAAGTCTCTCGGTGATTTTAATATGATTTTTCAGCGTATTTTATGATTGATTTTAAGAGAAAATCAATTGTGTAATCTCTTTGCCTGATTCAACAATGGATTTTTGCTTGTCATAAAGATTCGATAAGTGATTTTTTTAGCAAAATCAATTGACGAATCAAAAATTGATTCACGCGTTTTTTTTGCTGTGGGTTACACCGCATGCAGGCGCAAAAGAGCACGCGTTCCATCGGCCTATGAAACAATGCACAAGTCGATCGGTAAAGCCATTAAGTTCGGATGCTCTTGCATGTCATGAAATCAAGCTGCGTCCCCCCACGTCCCACCTAGTCGGCTCGTCTCGTGTCAGCGGCTGGATTATATCTATAGGCAGGAGCGATTAGGCATCAGGCTGGGTACGACCGCACCCCACGGCAGGCCCGTAGCCAGGTCCATTGGGGTCTGGGGCGAAGCCCCAGAAGCTTCGCAAGCCGGGACCCGCACCAGAGATAATATTATCTCTGCCCGCACCACTTAAGCGGACCTTGACCCTTTTAGGGGGGGGGGGGTTCGTTCGAACCCCCCGAACCCCCCCTGGCTACGGGCTTGCCACGGGCAGACCACATGACACTACAGCGTTTAAAACAGCAAACGTGTATTTCCCAAATGGGCTCTGATATTACCTGCACCGCAAAATCGAACTCCATGCCCTGTGGTGTATCAATGACGACTACACACCTAAGGACATACTGCAATGTTACTGCCTGATGAGTCAAACAAAGATAACTGTCAGCATGTCCTCCATTTATTGTATGTACTTTTTTAATGTTATAAAAGAAGCAATCATAATCAGGTCCAACCTCTCTATACACACTAGGGAGCCACATCACTTGTGCTGCACCACAGGGAAGGTCACCTCCACCACACCACCACCTATGCCCGCAGTGATGGTCTGCCCGGGCTTTACGGGCCCCACCCCCTCGGGGGTTCCGGTGAGGATGACATCGCCGGTCTCCAGGGTGAAGATCCTGCTGATGAAGCTGATGAGGTAAGGGACAGAGAACACCATGTCTTTTGTGTTCCCGTCTTGCTTCATTTCTCCGTCCACCTTCAGCCACAACCGAGTGTCTCCCAGATCAATCTTGTCCGCAGATATGAAGCGGCTAATGGGGCAGAAGGTGTCGTAACCCTTGGCAACGCTCCAAGGGTAGCCCTTCTTCTTGGCCTCGTTCTGGAGGTCCCTGGCTGTCATGTCCAGTGCCAGCGTGTAGCCACCTATGTGGGAGGTAGCTTGGGGCTCTGGGATGTCCTTGCCACCATGCCCTATGACCACGCCCAGTTCCACTTCGTGGTGAAGCTCAGAGCAACGAGATGGAACCTACATGAAGATGACATCATCGTGTCAAGATGCACTGCAGATAAGACATCAAATCCCTACCCTGCTTTTCCCCGAATGTGCCCCCCCCCCCCCCCCCCCCCCCCCCCCCTCCCCCCATTCATGCATCTATGCCTAATGTAACATCAAGACACACGTATTCAAGACTGGTATATGATACTATGTGTGGCTTCAATTGCAGGGAATGCCCACATTATTATAATTACAACAAAGTCCCACTGTAGTTGTCTTACAACAATGGATTGTCCCTGCTCAATGTATGAGGTGGTGGGCTTCAGAAAGAGCAGAGGATCTTCAGGTACTGCATTTCCTAGCTCAGCTGCATGTGCTCTGATAATGGATGGGAACATAATGATCTTATCCATCACTGAAATAGGTAACACACAGTAATTTAAGCCAGGTGAAATGGGGGGAGGGGTACGAAAAAAAAAAAAGAAAAAAAAAAGCAAAATATGCGTTGGCCGGGAATCGAACCCGGATCTATTGCTTGGAAGGCAACAATGCTAACCATTATACCATCAACGCTGTTAGTTAACCTTGCATACCAAACGATCGAGGTAGTTTGAAATGACAAACGCAAATAAGGATCATGAAGGAGCAGAGGGACCTTGCATTGATAAATATAATCCTGTTGTGTGTGTGTGTACATGTGAAATAAAAAGCATAAGAACGGCTATTGTCTTGTAAGAGTGAAGGGCACACACAAGAAAAAAAAAATGCGTTGGCCGGGAATCGAACCCGGATCTATTGCTTGGAAGGCAACAATGCTAACCATTATACCACCAACGCTACTTGTACACAGAATCGCGCGCATCGATCAATGACGCGTCTTTATTGAAGTCCCCAATAACTAAGTTAACACCATCATAATAATAACAGTGACCTCTCCCCTTACTTCTGCAAATTTGGGTGATGCTTGTAAATCAGCAGGAGTTGCAGCTTGTACAGCGAAGTGTCTGAAGCACTTTTCCAATGACCCAAAGTGCCAGGAGTTGGGGTGGGTCTGTATTCCCCTTGCTGTTGAAGCGTACGGTAATTGGGGTAAAGAGGCCCAAAACACCTTCTCATGACTGTCATTTCTCCTTTCAATCAGCCAGTGCTGCCCGAAATCTAAGATTATTTCAGAGATCTATGGTCGGCTCAATCCCTCTCTAGTGAGGTCAGTAGCTGTTCTGGGTTAACTGATGAATTTTAGTTGTCATTTTCATTTTGTGTGTGTTGTACATGTACATGGACCAAGGACAGCTGATTTTCTTAAAGAGTTGGGCCATCGGTTGAGGCAGGTGTCCGGTGAAGCTAACTCCTTTGCATATCTTACCCAGAGACTATCAGTTGCCGTCCAACGGGGGCAATGTAGCTTCCATGTTGGGGACAATGAAGGTGGACAGTGAAGATAAAGAGTTTTTTGCATAAGTATTGTTTTATGTCTTATGTTTTATGTTTGTGATGTATATATTATTTAGAGCCTGAGGTGAAGAGGCCTCTGCCATCATCTCTTCTATCGCCTCGAGACTTGCCACCTCTACATGCAAGCCAAAGTCGGTGGTGCTCAATAACATTTATGGCCAGTTGAATTATTCACCAGGTTCGTGCCAATACCATGGCTATTCTTTCAAGGATAGCACCACCAAGATAGAGCAGGACATATTGTTACTTGTGTTTTTGTGTTGAATATGATTAATTTAAATAATAAAAACCGTACAATATTTAATCACATAGACCCCTTTCGAAGCTACACCGGGAATTAAATCAAGACATTGAAATCCAATACCAGAACCTTCTGAAGTCAGTTCTACAAACCTTTGATGACAACAATAAGAGAGCTGCACAATGAGGAATTGATGGAAAGACCTCAGCATGGTTGACAGTGATACCAATAGCATACCATCATTTTGATCTATCTGCCACTGAATTTCGGGACTCACTGGCACTGCGATATCATTGACCATTACTACGGTTGTGGTAGTCAGTTCAGCACTGGACATGGCCTTGATTGCGGTTTAGCCATTCAAAGACACAATGAGATTAGGGATGCCCTTGGTGACTTGGCTTCAATTACATATAAAGAGGTCGTGAGAGAACCTGTTGTAAGAGAACCGAATGACCGTGAAAAGGTTCCAGCTTTGGTTGCTGATCTTTCTGTTCGTGGTGTATGGCAGCCTCAAGCTACTACCTTTTTTGATGTTCGAGTAGTGGATTCAGATGCCAATTCTTACTTGCATCATGATGTGTGCAGTTCTTTCCTCAATTGAACACACTAAGAAACAAAAATACTCACAAGCTGCTGAAACAATTAATGCATCTTTTACAACCATTTGTTGTGACAGCCAATGGGGCACTGGGTCTTGAGGCAAAGACATTTGTATGTCATTTGGCTGAAAAAATAGCTGCAATGTGGCACAAGTCTAACAGTGAAGTGCTGGGCTATGTGCGTGCAAGAATGCTTTTTGCTGTCCTTCGTGCTATGAATCTGTGCATTCGTGGCAGTAGAGTGAAATGGAGGAGAAGGATGGAGATTGAAGATGGAGCTGGGCTTCCATACCTGCCAGAATGAGTTTCAGCACAGCTTCTCGTGTTTCTTTTGTAGTATGTTTTATTTATATTATATTTAATCGTCTAGGTAGTCTCTGTGTGTGCATTTTTTTTCTTTCGTCAAGTTATTATTATTAATAGTTGACCATCACATCCCCGCTTTGTCATGAAAATATTCGAGTAGCGTGTGTGATGACAGGGTCTGCTGCATTGTGGGCAGAAAAGAGGAAGCACAACACTAATGATGAGAAATGCAGAGAGTTAGGTTGGGTATCGATCCCTTTGGTGGTAGAATCATATGGTTGTTGGGAAACCGAAGCACAGTATTTCTTTTCTAGACTTTCAGGTCGGCTAGCCTCCAGATTGAACCAGCCAAAATCCATCACCACCAATCAGATGTATGGAAGACTGAACCTAAACCTAGTCAGAGCCGTCTCCTGGGCCATACTTTTCAGATCTTGCATGGCAGGTTTTATGTACATGTATAATA
The DNA here is from genome assembly GCA_013339895.1 of Ephydatia muelleri. Classification (NCBI taxonomy): domain Eukaryota; kingdom Metazoa; phylum Porifera; class Demospongiae; order Spongillida; family Spongillidae; genus Ephydatia; species Ephydatia muelleri. Next base: position 62,298 of record JABACO010000139.1, read on the forward strand.
ATAAACAACACACTAATAATTAGAGAAGCATTCTTGGGCTTCACATCCCCAACCACCATAAAGCTCCACCACTAATGGAATGCATGTCCAGCCCAATTATGCACACATCTGATCATTCTTGGTATGCTTTCCAATCTCCCCAAACTCTGCAGAGTTGCCTGTCGCATCCAGAATAATAAAAACCGTGCGTGCACAGATACCAAAATAATAAAATAAAATAAAATAAAAAGATGCGTTGGCCGGGAATCGAACCCGGATCTATTGCTTGGAAGGCAACAATGCTAACCATTATACCACCAACGCTACAGGTTAACGAAGCATCGTAATGATAAGGAAACGTAAAAAGTAGCGCTGCGCGGGTAAAGGTGCAATGGGACCTACATCGATAATACTAGTAAGAAGACAAAGACATAAAGACAATGATGGCAAATGTTGCGGAACCCCAATAGAAATAGAGACCTATGGGTGCTGGGGTACTGAAGCAATATGGGCTTTATCTCATCTTGCTACTCACTTGGCCATACGACAAAGTTGCCTAAAGTCTGCAGCCACCCCAGCTACACAAAAGATTGAGCATGACCCTTTGTTAGGGCAGATGCGAGGGCTCTTCTGTCAAGGGCCACTACTGACAGTGTTTGGCATTGTTTTTGTTTTTTTCGAAGTGCCAGGTTGCTGATTTATTCTGTATCTAGGTAATTTTGAATAATGAAATGTCCCTTTTGCGGAAACGATCCTATATACAACACAAACACATTTCATTATTCAAAATTACCTAAGTTGTGACAACATTCGAAATTGTATAATGTATGCGCATACATTATACAATTTCGTCACAACTCGTGACAGATACTCTGATTCTCAATGCAATGTGTAGCGGACACGAAAATGAAAACAGCTATGCGCTCTGAAAAAAAAAAATTCAGATGCGTTGGCCGGGAATCGAACCCGGATCTATTGCTTGGAAGGCAACAATGCTAACCATTATACCACCAACGCTTTTACATAATGCAGCCATGTTCTTATAAAGGTGGGTATGTTAAGGAAAACGCTACGAGTTTTCACAGCCTACCAACATAAAAATCTACTACATTCATGGACAGCACAAAGACTGATCACAGAATATTTACGAACTGAAACTAATGAATAGATTCTATAACCAAGTGAACTCTTAATATCAAAGAAAACAACTGTGATAACACAAACAAACAAAACAAACAAACAAACAAACAAGCCCATTCCGGAAACAAACAAAACAAACAAACAAACAAACAAACAAGCCCATTCCGGTATGGATTAGAATTATGATTAAATTCTACCAGAAATTATGCATTGGCCGGGAAGCTACCCATTTACCACCAACATCAAGAGTGTTTCCAGTAAAGTTCTATAATATATATATATACCTCTATACGCATCAGCAAAAAGAAAAAGTACCTTTAGTTAGTACTAGAAGGTAGGTATTTCAAATTATGTCTTTTCCAACTTACTTTATCAAGACAGTCTTTATTCATTTGTCTGAATTAATGGTGAACACATGGATGCAAAGGATTGAATAGCAGTGCAATGTTGTGCACTCCTGGGCATGAAATATAATTGACCATATGGCAATACTTAACCCCTTCACTGTGTTCTCATGCGGGAGGGAAGCGGGTGATGAATTGATAGGAAATGAAGAAGCATGAACAACAAGCGAAGAATTGCAGATTGTAATTTAAGGCTACAGTGGTACAGGTCTTTTTAATGCAGTAACCTCAGCAATGTACATCAGGCACAGATTGTGCTCCTAGATACGTAAATATATCAACCCCTGAAGTGCAAGCACCTCAATATTCAGGAAACTTGCAGTGCAAGGCTCCCATGATGTCTGATGTTTCACTGTACCAGGTTTTGGCAAGATGGGTAAAGGAAATGATACATCCTGTTCCCAAATTGAAGCCTGAAATTATAGACTGTCAGACGAACGTGTCAGAGATATGTTCTTAGCCAAGTGGATGTGAATGGTCAGGACCATATTTGTAAGCAAACATATGCACTGTTGGAGAGTGTTGATAGCACCAGTCAAACCAAGTGAGAAGACTTACAAAAAAATGTGTAACAGTTTTGACGAGAAACAGGGGAAACGTTGTCTAATCCTTTTGTTTGTTTTTGTTTCCATTCACCTTCGAAAGGGTAGCGACGATTTAAAAACAAAAAAAGGAAGAAAAAACGAGGCGTGTCAAAAGAGGCGTGTCAAAAAATGCGTTGGCCGGGAATCGAACCCGGATCTATTGCTTGGAAGGCAACAATGCTAACCATTATACCACCAACGCTATTAGTGAACAAAGCATCCCAACTCATTGTATTAATACCTAAAGGACCTTGCATTGATAATACATAAGCCATACCAACCGTATGTTTTATGATATGGACCGTGAATCATAGCGCTCCATTTAGAGTAATTGGCTCTATTGAATATTCGTACCTACGTTACTAGACATATTTTCTGTGAGACATACCAAGGCTCTGAATACAACCGTTTTTTTTTTAACATTGCGGAGCATGGTCTCATTGATTGAGTTGGTACATAACAATTATAGTAAGTACTGTGACAAATATGATGGCTGTTTTCTAATCAGAAATCAAATCTATGACCCGAGTATTCTTGACTTAGCAAGTTTAAAAAAAAGTCTTTATGCTTTTGCTTTCTGGTTCTTTCGTCTGGTCCAGTGCATTTAGAATTGGACACACACTGAAATAATGCTCATGCACTTCAGCCTCTGCACTTTATTTACTATATAACCTTTACGTTCTGCACAGTTTATTGAAATGGGCATGTATTGCTTCTGTACTTTTGGGGTATATGAATATACCTTGCATGCACTGTACTGGGACACCAGTTGTATGGCTATGCCATGTAACAGGTATGGGGGCTTGGTAGCAGCTTCAATTTTACCTGGGATATAGCAAGTCTACATGATGTGCAGAAACTGGTGGGAAAGTCAGCAACGTGTCACTGCTGATGTCAATTTAAAACATGTTCTGAGCTCCACTGAGAAATTTGTTGTTTCTAAATTGCCTACAGAACTGTGACAACAGACCCTACAGAATCTATGTACTTGGCATTGTGAATTTTTTCATTGCCTTCAATTCACATACGGTACATGTATGCAAACCACGAGTCTTCGATTTATTCATGGTTAAGTTGTGGCACAGCAACTGCTTTGTTCTCACACCAGAAAATATGTCTAGGCATTAACTAGACATATATACATACGATGTGCAATGATCTTTATGGAAAGATACTTTTCATGCCCAGCTGTCAGGCGTTTTCTCAAGAAAAAATTGGCTACTGTTCAAGTGCTTCACAATAGGACCACAGAAACCATGACCTGCGTGGCGTTAGTAGTCAGAAAAATTGCACGCCTCGACAGTGCACACTGATTTTTTTTTCTAGTGCTGAAATGAATGTGGAAAAGCTTCAAAGAATGATGGGATTTCTTGATACGCGTGAAGTAAGAAAATAGGTTTAAGAACACTAACCACAATTTTTATGAGCTCCTCATTAATCGGGACACCAAGAATACCATAAATGTAGATACAATCCCAATTAAAAACCTAATGTCCAGTTCGAAACAGCCTTGAGGAGAGTTGTTCCTGGTTAATTATTAAGTTTAGGTGTGAATAAGAACGGCGTATATACAAAAAAAAAATGCGTTGGCCGGGAATCGAACCCGGATCTATTGCTTGGAAGGCAACAATGCTAACCATTATACCACCAACGCTGCTTGCTACACTTGCATCTTCTGCTGCAAGGTGCAATTGAGTCTCCAATTTCTACAAGGGTTATGTTTAGAAACGACAATAATCAAGCTGTGGATGGGGACAAGATAATTCCAGAACGAGACCAGCAAACATGCTTGTCTCTAATTGGGATTATATTGTGGCCTTTGACATGACCGTTGAATCCCTGCTTAATTCACATCCCGGGTGTTTCAGCTAAGGCAGCAGAGCACAGAAAGCACACTAAGTGCACTGAATTCAGCTGGTGACGTATAAAACTAGTAGTGGAGAGCTATGGGGCCTGGGAACCGGAGACATTGAGTGCCTTTTCTCACAAGTGGCTTCTCGATTAGCCATTCAGGATAACACTGCCAAGTCCAAATAGAGCTGTATGGCTTCAGCTTGTGAGCCAACGCTTGATCCTGGTCTGACCCTATCCCAAAACACCCCAACCAGATAATGAAATGTACATGCATTTGTGTGTAAGAGAACAACTACAGTATAATACATGTATGGCTTTGCACAGCAGCAAAGCAACAAAAAATAAAATAAAATAAATAAATAAATAAAGAATCCAGATGCGTTGGCCGGGAATCGAACCCGGATCTATTGCTTGGAAGGCAACAATGCTAACCATTATACCACCAACGCTCAGACAGCACAAATCATGAAGCGAAACAGTAAAATAAAGTGGGATTCAGCACTATCCCTAATTGAATGTTAAATAAATGTTTGGCTTAGGGCTACTAGTTTGGGTTTGAACCTAGAGTCCTCAGAAATGCAGGTCCTTCTTAAGTTTTGGTTGGGTCTCTGACGAATCTATGCCCTTTCTGTTCCTCTGCCCTGGATGCAATGGGCCACCATTCACTAACTTGTAAGCATGGTGGGTTTGTCATAGCCCGACACAACCGTCTCCGAGATTGTCTAGCACACTTCTGCCAAATCGCAGGTCTTGCTCCCGAAGTTGAAAAGGGCTGCAACTTTGGTTGTAAGGACCGCATGCGCCCTGCTGATGTCCTAGTGCCTAATTGGTCTTTGTCTCGCCCGGCAGCCTTCGACCTTAAGGTCATCAACCCGCTTAATTCAGACAGTATCCTTGAAGCCAGGGTCCACAGCTGAGAAGGGGGAAAGGGACAAGCATTTGAAGAATGATGGTCCCTGCAATGAAAGGGGATGGTCTTGCATCCCTCTTGTAGTGGAAGCGTATGGTGGATGGGGCCAGGAGGCTGTTTCCATGTTTGCCCGTTTGAGCAAATTGCTGAGTTTGCGCCAGAGACAATCATGCTCGGCAGCACTAAATGAACTATATTGCCACCTGTCAGTTGTCTTGATGCGACCGAATGCACAGGCGCTGCTGGCTCACGCTACAGGGGCTCGTTGAATATTGTGTTAAATTTATGTTATGTGTATGATTGTTATTTGATTACGACCTAGCTTGGTTTATTTGTTTATTTATTTATTTAATTGTTATATGGAACGTTCTATACGAAAATGGGTCTTGTGGATTTTATTTTAAAACATAAAAGTTAAATTGATATATCTTCCGAAATATTAACGCTATCGGGTTCCTATTTTTAACACAACATACCACACCATTACTATATGTGAAAATCCATTTTGGTGTCTTGGGCTATTCCATTATTTAATTATACACCCCTACAGATGACAATAAATGGTGTCCAGGGGGGTATAGGGAATATGTCCCGGGGGGGGGGGGGGGGGGGGGGGGGGGGGGGGGGGGGGTTGTCATTTAAATCCCTGTCCTGGGGGGTTAGAAGGCATAATAGAAGCTTGTCCAGGGGGGAGTGGAACAACATAGAAGATTGTCCAGGGGGGTGGGGCAAAACAGAAGCTCGTCCAGGGGGCATTTACAAGTCTGTCCCTGGGGGGTAGAGGTATAATACAAGCTTGTCCAGGGGTGTTTTTATAAATTGTCCCGGGGGTATACGTTTGCAATTATTGTCATCTGTAGGGGTGTACGCTTAAATAATGGAATAGCCCCTTACACATGCGGGGTACCGACGTTTCAAGGTCCGATACCCCGTAGGGTTCAAAACGGCCACATCTTCAGGTAGGAGTGTCCAATTCGGTTCAAAATAGGTACCTATGTAGAAGGGTCCTACCGCTATTGATTTGTTCTGTTCGTTAATTTTTGCTTTATCTGTTATGGAGATACAAGTGTGCAAAGAAATTGCATATTTCCCGGGCGTTACGCGCCATTAACGTATTACGAGGACGTCCTCGAGCCAGTCGTAATTACGTTAATGGCGCGTAACGCCCGGGAAATATGCAATTTCTTTGCACACTTGTATCTCCATAACGGATAAAGCAAAAATTAACGAACAAAACAAATCAATAGCGGTAGGACCCTTCTACATAGGTACCTATTTTGAACCGATTTGGACACTCCTACCTGAAGATGTGGCCGTTTTGAACCCTACTGGGTATCGGACCTTGAAACGTCGGTACCCCGCATGTGTAAGACACCAAAATGGATTTTCACATATAGTAATGGTGTGGTATGTTGTGTTAAAAATAGGAACCCAATACCGTTAATATTTCGGAAGATATATCGATTTAACTTTTATGTTATAAAATAAAATATTATAAAATGTTATAAAAATGCATCGCGGGTGAATCGCTATAACTTCCCAACGGTTAACGCTATCGACTTCCTATTTTCAACACTTCATACTACACCATTTCACTACGGGGAAACTTATTTTGGGGCCTTGCACTAGTTCCTTGCTGATGCTACGAAGTCCGATACCCCATGGGGTTCAAAACCGTCACATCTTCAGCTAGGAGAGTTTAAATCGCTTCAAATTCCGTATGTACATACAGGGGTCCTGTTGCTATTGATGTGTTCAGTTCGTTAATTTTTACTCTATCCGTCACGGAGATACAGCTGTGCAAAGTTAATGCACATTTCCCGCTCAATTGCACCATTTTTGCATGCAACCCGTGTTCCATTCTCCCAATCCACAATAAATTTTGATAACTTCTTTGTTCCGCCCATTTCTCCCTTAAACTAAGCTAGCCGTTCCCAACTGTTTTTGTCTCACTCAGGCAGTGAGTTTATGCGGGAAAGATAAAAGAAGAAGAACGCTGCTCAGTTCCAGACGATCGTACCAAATTAACGGACCCAAGTGAATATAACCTTGCGCCTCCCACGTCGCCGGCAGTATTCAAAACGGCACGTGTAAGGCTATTTGATAAGCACTCACATCATCCTCTAGTCGTGTAATAAAGCTTTCCTATTTGCCATCATCTTGCTAAAATCATCGTCTTACATCTGCCACGCCCACTCGGCTACGATTTCGGTCTCACACAACTTTCAGCTCACACATAGTACATGAACTCATGCTGGCTCACACTTGTGCACACACTTGCATTGTTGCGTACATGGCCCTGTACACTATCGTATGGCATATTTTCTTATACACACCACACACACATACACACACACACACACACACACACACACACACACACACACACTCATGTACAGCGTACTTGCACACACCAGTTATACATGTGGCAAACAATACACCTGTCTGATGATAGTACAAACACTCTCACTCACAAACATTGTCACATGCACATGTACATGTATTCAATTCAATTCAGCTGATTGCATTTCAATTTGTGTACCAAGCTTGCATAAAACACACATGCACAGGCACACACACACACACACACACACATGACATACACACACAGACACACAAATGCACACACAGACACACTAACACATGACATACACACACACACATGACATACACACACAGACACACAAATGCACACACAGACACACTAACACATGACATACACACACACACATGACATACACACACAGACACACAAATGCACACACAGACACACTAACACATGACATACACACACAGACACACAAATGCACACACAGACACACTAACACATGACATACACACACAGACACACAAATGCACACACAGACACACTAACGCACACACACATACACACACAGACACACAAATGCACACACAGACACACTAACGCACACACACATACACATGACATACACACAGACGCATACACACACAGACACACTAACGCACACACACACACTCACACAGACACACACACACAGGCACACACAGACACACAAATGCACACACAGACACACTAACACACACACACACAAACACAGACACACAAATGCACACACAGACACACTAACACACACACACAAACGCACACACACACACACATGACATACACACAGATGCATACAAACACACACACACACTAACGCACACACACACACTAACGCACACACACACACTAACGCACACACACACACTAACGCACACAGACACACTACATACACACAGACGCATTCAAACACACACACACAGACACACTAACGCACACACACACACTAACGCACACAGACACACACATGACATACACACAGACGCATACAAACACACACAGATACACAGACACATGGACACACAAAACACACGACACACATTATGACAAACACACACACGCACATACACACACGTACACATACACACATGGAAATACACACTAGCACACAGACACACATGCACACACACATGCATGAAATACACACTAGCACACACATGCACACACAGACACACATGACATACACACACAGACACACTAACACACACACACATGACATACACACACAGACACACTAACACACACACACATGACATACACACACAGACACACAAATGCACACACAGACTGCAATTTCAATTTGTGTACCAAACACACACATGCACACGCACAGGCACACACACACACATGACATACACACACAAATGCACACACAGACACACTAACGCACACATACACAGACACACAAATGCACACACAGACACACTAATGCACACACACACACACACACACACAGGCACACAGACACATGACATACACACACAGACGCACAAATGCACACACAGACACACTAACACACACACACACACAAACGCACACACATGACATACACTGTACACACAGACGCATACAAACACGCATACAGACACACTAACGCGCACACACTCACACAGCACACACAGACACATGACATACACACACAGACACACTAACGCACACACACACACAAACGCACACAGACACACACATGACATACACACTGACGCATACAAGCACACACACACACAGATACACAGACACACACATGGACACACAAAACACACGACACACATATGACAAACACACACACACGTACACACACACATGGAAATACACACTAGCACACACAGACACACATGCAGACACACATGCATGAAATACACACTAGCACACACATGCACACACAGGCACACACAGACACACATGCATGCACACAGATGCATACAAACACACACACACAGACACACTAACGCACACACACATACAAACGCACAGACACACACATGACATACACAGACACATACAAAAACACACACACACAGATACACAGACACACACATGGACACACAAAACACACGACACACACATATACAAACGCACACACACACATGCACACACACACACACATGGAAATACACACTAGCACACACAGACACACATGCATACACAGGCACACACGAAATACACAGACACACACACGAGACAGTCACACAAAACACTCAGACACACACATGCACCGACACACACAGGAACATACACACACGACAGACACACACACACACACACACACACACACACGGACACACAAGCACACACAGACACACACACGAAATATATACACTCACGAAATACACAGACACACACATAGAAACACACAGACACGCAGACTTGCACACAGACTCGCACACACAAAATACATATAGACACACATGCACAGACACAACACACACGACACACACATATGACAAACACACACACACACATGCACACACACATGGAAATACACACTAGCACACACAGACACACTAGCATACACAGGCACACACGAAATACACAGACACACACAGACACGAGACAGTCACACAAAACACTCAGACACACACATGCACAGACACACACAGGAACATACACACACACAGAAACACACAGACACGCAGACTTGCACACAGACTCGCACACACAAAATACATATAGACACACATGCACAGACACAACAGACACACACTCACAGATACACACACAATACACACAGACTCGCACATGTGCACAGACACGTGTTACACAAAGCACACACTGTTGTTCATGTGGAAAAAAACAGTAGTGCTCTCTGATAATGATGGTACACACATTTTCTCTCACTGAATGCCTTCTCTGCACATGCATTTTTGATCTATCTATTGAACAGCTCATGAGACCATGAGACATGTAGGTACATGTAGCAACGTGTACACTGTAGTGTCATAGGAGTGGTCCTTTATGCATACATTGTGTCCTTATAGGACTGTCCCCTGACACAAGGGACAAGTCATACATGTAACCATGGTTTGCTAACAAGCTCAAGAGGCTTCTGTTTATCTCTTGAGTGCTTGTGGAATGATGAATATTGCTATCCATTGTGTCTGTGTAAACTTACCACGGGCCCTGACCTACCGCAATCAGCAATGATAGGGTAATTCATCGCCAGACAGAACCATCGCCCTTCATAAAAAACTGCTTGGTACATCCTTCTAGAAGAGGCAGCCTTAGTCTCGTACCCAGACCCAGATTCCCAACAGCTGCGGGTGGCGCAGCTGTTGGGAATCTGGTTCTGGGTACGAGACTAAGGCAGCACACTGTACTAATTTTTATGCGTAAATTAAATGACTACTCGTAGAAGGCACTACATACTTTGTACTTATGGTGAGGAACAGCAATCTGAGTTCATGTACACTCGTTTAATTCGCTGCATTCAATTAGTACGACACGGGACACACAACATTGTGCTGATGAAAACAGTAGGCCTGCGAGACCTGCGATGGTACAGTGTACCTCCCTTATCGTTGCAGATCGTGGTAGGTCAGGTAAGTTTACACAGACATATCGATAGCAAGCTAGTAACGATATTCATTATACTGTACTCCGAAAAGGCTTTTTTACAGGTCAGACGAGCACTTGTAGATGAGAAGAGTATACGTCTGCTTGCAACAATACAGAGGAAACACACAGAGATTGGTGTGTGTGTGTGTGTGTGTGTGTGTGTGTGTGTGTGTGTGTGTGTGTGTGTGTGCTCAGGATGTACAGACGCATTTGCACAACATATACACATGCATCAGGGTGTGTGAACCAACATGAGGGCATGTTCATGTACTCTGTGTGAGCTAAATATTGTATGGGCAATGAGAGACTCAAGTCTCTGCAACTGGTACACAAGCCACCTAGCTGAGCAGTGGAGGCATAAAGAATGATAAGAAGTTGTTCAAGGATCAAGGATTTTGCCAAACAAGAAAGCTTTATTACACAATTGTACTTAACTACAAAAAGATGGATGTGAGTGTGTAAGAACTTAAAGTCTTATGCACGTTGCTGCAGGGACCCTCCACACACACACCACAATTTTTGGCCAACTGTGTAAATCTCATCAAGGAATGATAGCTGACAACAACTTTTTCGATGACAACATCATACGCATCATGATTAGAAATAAATTCGTGCATCTCTACATGTAGACTTGTATATTTAATTATTCATTTTGCTCAAAAGAAATCAGCCAGCCCCCCCACACACACACACACTTTTTAATATTGTACCATGGGGCCCAGTGCTGTGGTGAATACAGTGATATACTTTGCCACATGCATACAGTGGTACGGGACACCAATCCTATGGGGGCTGAGGACCTGTAGCTACATGTGTGTCTGTATATGTGTGTGTCTGTGTGTATGTCGTGTGTGTATCTGTAGCTACATGTGTGTCTGTATATGTGTGTGTCTGTGTGTATGTCGTGTGTGTATCTGTAGCTACATGTGTGTCTGTATATGTGTGTGTCTGTGTGTATGTCGTGTGTGTATCTGTGTGTCCATGTCGTGTGTGTATCTGTGTGTCCATGTCGTGTGTGTATCTGTGTGTCCATGTGTGTGCATGTGTGTCTCTGTGTGTGTCTATTTCGTGTGTGTGTCTATATGTATTTTTTTGTATGAGTCTGTGTGCATGTATGTCTGTGTGCGTATCTGTGTGCGTATCTGTGTATTTCATGTGTGTGTCTGTAGGTGTGTTTGTGTCTTTGTGTGCTTGTGTGTCTTTGTGTGCTTGTGTGTCTGTGTCTGTTGTGTGTGTATGGCATGTGTGTATCTTGTGTGTGCGTGTGTGTGTCTGTGCATGTGTGTGCGTCTGCATGTGTGTGTCTGTGCATGTGTGTGTCTATGCTTGTGTGTCCATGTGTGCCCACGTCTGTGTGTCTGTCTGTCGTGTGTGTGAGTCTGTGTGTATGTCGTGTGTGTGTCTGTGTATTTCATGTGCATGTCTGTGTGTGTCTCTGTGCATGTCTGTGTGTGTCTCTGTGCATGTCTGTGTGTGTCTGTGTCTGTGTATGTGTCTGTCGTGTCAGAGTGTGTTGTGTGGGTCTATGCGTGCCTGTGTGTGTGTGTCTGTGTGTGCGTCTGTGTGTGTGTGTCTGTGCATGCCTGCATGTGTCTGTGTGTATGTGTCTGTGTGTATGTGTCTGTGTGAGTGTCTGTGTGTGTGTCTGTGTGTCTGTGTGTGTGCGTCTGTGTGTGTGTGTCTGTGTGTGTATGTTGTGTGTGTGTCTATGTGTGTGTGTGTCTGTGTGTGTGTGCGTCTGTGTATGTGTCTGTGTGTGTGTGTCTCTGTGTGTGTGTGTCTGTGTGTATGTTGTGTGTGTGTGTGTCTGTGTGTGTGTCTGTGTGTGTGTGTGTCTGTGTGTTGTGTGTGTGTCCATGTGTACCTGTGTGTCCGTGTCCGTATGTGTGTGTGTTTGTGGGTGTATGTCATGTGTGTGTCTGTGTATCTATATGTTGTGTGTGAGCGTTTTTGCATGTGTATTGCCACATTTATACAGTGGTGTGTGTGTGCAAGTGTGCAATGTTTGTGTACATTTAGAGTACCAGATGGGGACACAATGTATTCAATCCTTGGAGACACGATACATGTACAGAAAGCTTGGTACACAAATTTACATAGAATCAGTGGTCTGTACAGGCATGCACAAGTACAGTTGAATTGAATAGAATACATGTGCATGTGACAATGTTTGTGAGTGAAAGTGTTTGTACCATCATCAGACAGGTGTATTGTTTGCCACATGTATAACTGGTGTGTGCAAGTATGCTGTACATGAGTGTGTGTGTGTGTGTGTGTGTGTGTGTGTGTGTGTGTGTGTGTGTATGTGTGTGTGTGTGTGTGTGTGTGTGTGTGTGTGGTTGTGTATTAGAAAATATGCCATACGATAGTGTACAGGGCCATGTACGCAACAATGCAAGTGTGTGCACAAGTGTGAGCCAGCATGAGTTCATGTACTATGTGTGAGCTGAAAGTTGTGTGAGACCGAAATCGTAGCCGAGTGGGCGTGGCAGATATAAGACGATGATTTTAGCAAGATGATGGCAAATAGGAAAGCTTTATTACACGACTAGAGGATGATGTGAGTGCTTAGCAAATAGCCTTACGCGTGCCGTTTTGAATACTGCCGGCGACGTGGGAGGCGCAAGGTTATATTCACTTGGGGTCTGTTAATTTGGTACGATCGTCTGGAACTGAGCAGCGTTCTTCTTCTTTTAACTTTCCCGCATAAACTCACTGCCTGAGTGAGACAAAAACAGTTGGGAACGGCTAGCTTAGTTTAAGGGAGAAATGGGCGGAACAAAGAAGTTATCAAAATTTATTGTGGATTGGGAGAATGGAACACGGGTTGCATGCAAAAATGGTGCAATTGAGCGGGAAATGTGCATTAACTTTGCACAGCTGTATCTCCGTGACGGATAGAGTAAAAATTAACGAACTGAACACATCAATAGCAACAGGACCCCTGTATGTACATACGGAATTTGAAGCGATTTAAACTCTCCTAGCTGAAGATGTGACGGTTTTGAACCCCATGGGGTATCGGACTTCGTAGCATCAGCAAGGAACTAGTGCAAGGCCCCAAAATAAGTTTCCCCGTAGTGAAATGGTGTAGTATGAAGTGTTGAAAATAGAAAGTCGATAGCGTTAACCGTTGGGAAGTTATAGCGATTCACCCGCGATGCATTTTTATAACATTTTATAATATATCCGTGGGGCAATTTTCGCGGAAACTGTCCCATATATGGGACAGTTTCCGAGAAAACTTCCTATGTTTTATAGCAATATAAAATAATTGTGTTATAACGTTTGAATCGCTATATAGTCCGAACGGTAAAGGTTATAGGCTTCCTATTTTCAACACTTCATACTACACCATTGCTCTATGGTGAAGTACATTTTGGTGTCTTGCACTTGCTCCATACCAGCATTGCAACGTTTGATACCCCACCTGGTTCAAACCCAACATAACTTTCTGTAGGAGTAATCAAATTGCTTCAAATTCGGTTTGTAGATAGTGAGGTCCTATACCTATCTATTTGTTCTGTTCGTTAATTTTTATACTATCCGTTACGGAGATACAGTTGATCAAACTATGTGCACTTTTTCCCGCTCGATACGCGCCAGTGATATAATCACCGCCTCCCATACATTGAGCGGGACGCGATTTGCCCAAATCATTGGCGCGAATCGAGCGGGAAAAAGTGCACGTAGTTTGTTCAACTGTATCTCCGTAACGGATGGCATAAAAATTAACGAACAGAATAGGTAGATAGGTATAGGACCTCTCTATCTACAAACCGAATTTGAAGCGATTTGATTACTCCTACAGAAAGTTATGTTGGGTTTGAACCAGGTGGGGTATAGAACGTTGCAATGCTGGCACGGAGCAAGTGCAAGATACCAAAATGTATTTCACCATAGAGAAATGGTGTAGTATGAAGTCATGAAAATAGGAAGTCGATAGCCTTTACCGTTCGGACTTTATAGCGATTCAAACGTTATAACTCGATTATTTTATAATGTTATAAAACATAGGAAGTTTTCTCGGAAACTGTCCCATATATATAATTTTATAAGCCTATATAGTACGTTTGGTAATTTTTATTATATTGTTTTAATTCTTTATGCTATCAATGTAGACAATCAAAGATCAATGAGCTCAGTGGAAGATCACTGCTAACTCCGTGGGGAGTAGGATTGGAAGAATCAAGGTGGCTTAAAAAGAAGTTGAGGCATCAGCTTCGGGTTATTAGATACAAGTTGGCATTGCAGTTTAATAGAAAGACAAACACTGTATGTAAAAAAAAAATATGCGTTGGCCGGGAATCGAACCCGGATCTATTGCTTGGAAGGCAACAATGCTAACCATTATACCACCAACGCTCGCATACATGTACGTAAGTGCTGCATACGTTATGAAAACAGTCAATTAATGATAGCCATACAGTTCGTAGGTGCTTTTTCCCTACCTGTGTTCCCTCAAACTGTGACCGCGCCCAACACGGCTTAGGAACGTGACTGGAGAGGGGACGGTGGAGGCTCAGGTTATACCATAGCCAAAGCAGAGAAAATGACCTAACTATACCCTACCTTTCTTGTGTATTACCTCTTTAACGTTTGATTAGGGCGAGAAATCAAATCAAATTACAAGATTACGTGCGCAACCACGAACTAAGCCCAACATTTATCATGTAGAGCGAGAAGTTGCAGTTCAAACTTCGGAAGATGAAATACTTCCCGCGAATAGTCTTAAGTCCAAAGGGCCTGAACAGCTGTTGGAATGAGGTTTTATATGCGCCAATTGTAACGCTAAATGCCATTGATGCATTTTGCGTTCGGTTGCACATTATGCAAACTCTGCAACACTAGGCTACTGCTACCAGCTAAGGCCCCTAACGTGTACGCGTTGCCAATCAAAACAGCGAGAACAAACAAATTAAGTAACTTCAATCCGCAAAACGTACTTGTAGTTTCTGCCCACTGCAACAATCTTCCTCCCAAACTTCACAAACTGTCTCAAATCTGGCATCTCCTGTTGCATCCTACGTGGTTTTGCTCTTTATTTAGAAAGCTTGTGCTTTATATGGATCCGCCCACCACACATTAAGATTACATTGTATTTAACGCTGCAAGGCATGTTTTAGCCTGCCCAATACTGTACAGTATTTTTATATTTTTACCCAAAGGTAATGCTGCGTCGTCATGTGACTGAAATATTATGTATCGCCTCCGTTTTTCTAGACTTAAGATTTTACTCTACATTATCAAAAGAGCTCACAAACTATGTCTCAGAAGTATCTATCAGACGTACGCGCTGTAATTATGGAGCCGGGATTGGGTAAGGCCAGAACTCAGATTCTCTCCAAGCAGCTGGAAAGCAAGGGGGGAGCTACAGAGCAGCGGCTGTCAGGGACGGTCACGCACGTACTCGTTGGCAACAATGTCAAACTATCCAGAGTGTTGAAAATTCTTGAGGCCGAATCATTGCCAGCTGGAGTACTGGCAATGCGAGCCGACTGGCTTAGCAATTGCCTTGTAAAAGGGTGCAAGCTGGACCATTCACCTTACCTCGTACCCAACGATGACACCGTCGACCCCGCCCCCAAGACTACCTCTGTCGTTCCCAAGCACCAGACACCGCCGAGAGTCCCGCCCCCAAGTCAACCACCGCCCACACTTCGGGAGGACGGCCAGCCCCCAGCCAGTCAGGAGGCAATAGCAGCTGTACCCGATCAGGTGATGACATCATCGGAGATGGGCAGCGTCCTGTGTTTGCAACAGACTGGAATGAACAACACGACCACCACAAGCACACTCACCTCTCACACCTCTATCACTACCACAACCAACACCACCATCACTGGTACCACTGGCCTTGCTGCTGGCCTCTTTGATAGCTCACCCCGGAAGGTTGGTGTATACAGTGTAGCTGTGTGACATGTGTAGCTGGGGCATGTGTAGCTGTGTGACATGTGTAGGTGTGTAGCTGGGGCACGTGTAGCTGTGACATGTGTAGCTGTGTGACATGTGTAGCTGTGTGGAAAGACGTGTGTTTGTGGGTGCAAGTGTGTCTGGATAGAATGCAAGAGTGTTTATATTACTGTGTTGTGTTAATGTGCTGTACACATCCTAGCAGATTGGCTACAGATTTTTGTTCTTCACGTCAAGTATTCTAGTTCTCTAGAGTGTAATTCTGTCATGACTTGCCTAGCCATGGGGCAGACCTGACAGACATTGCTGAAGTGTCCTGTCACCAGCAGGGGAGGGGAGAGATAACACAAACCAAGTTAACTAACAACACTAATCAACTGGTATGGCAGACAATATCATTATTGCAGTGAGTGACATGAACCTCACTTGTTGTGTGCATAGAATTAAGATAAGATAGTCCATGTAGTTGTACAGCATTTAATAGAGAAGGGAGTGGTCATTGACTGTTTAGTAAAAAAAAACAAAAAGCAGGTGTAAGAGCTACTTGTATGCACCTGGGATAATGCCTGAAGTGATTGCAAGGCCACAAGCACTTCTTCAACTTTATCAAAACTTCAAGAGTATGATTCAGTTTTAGATCAGAATACATACATATACATGTGACAAACGGCTTGTGACTCGTGACTATTGTATACTTTCAGGAGGGGCAATATTTTGGCAACATTGCACGCAAATGGAAATCCAGTGGAGCCAAAACGTCATCATCCGCTGCTGGCCTGGCTGATTCAGACAGTGACTACGTGGCCTCCACTGATGACGAGAAGGATGGGGAGGAGGGGGAGGGGGAGGCCACAAGAGGACCAGAGGGCAGTGATGATCAGAGCACCGAAGAAGAGAACCAGGTGTGTGTGTGTGTGTGTGTGTGTGTGTGTGTGTGTGTGTGTGTGTGTGTGTGTGTGTGTGTGTGTGTGTGTGTGTGTGTGTGTGTGTGTGTGTGTGTGTGTGTGTGTGTGTGTGTGTGTGTGTGTGTGTGTGTGTGTGTTTGTGTGTGTGTGTGTGTGTGTGTGTGTGTGTGTGTGTGTGTGTGTGTGTGTGTGTGTGTGTGTGTGTGTGTGTGCACGTGTGTGTGTGTGCGCATGTGTGTGTGTGTGAGTGTGTGTGTGTGTGTGTGTTGTGTGCTTAGTGTGGGGACACACT
This sequence comes from Ephydatia muelleri, assembly GCA_013339895.1. Lineage (NCBI taxonomy): Eukaryota > Metazoa > Porifera > Demospongiae > Spongillida > Spongillidae > Ephydatia > Ephydatia muelleri. The sequence continues at coordinate 80,199 of JABACO010000139.1, forward strand.
GTGTCTTCTGCATGAGGACCACTCTTACAAAGCAGCCATGCAGGAAGGCTTGTTTCCTCAGATGCACATAGTGTAAATCCTGAACTTCTCCAATAGGATGGATCCTTACTCAAATATGCTTTACTCAACCAATCACATACACACAACACAATGTAACTGATGTATTTGTCTAACCTCATATCGTGTACACTAAATCACTGCATACCCATATAGTGGGTCATTTTGTATGCACTCAAGTTTGCATTGAAGGATTAATTGAATGTGCATGAAAGTAAATGGAACATTCCAAGAGATTTTGACCCTTGTAATTTATATATATAGCATCCAATTCACATCGCTATCGTCCAAATGGTAAACGCTGTGGACTTCCCATATTCAACGCTCTATACAGCACCATTGCTCTATGTGTTAGTGTAATTTGCACATGTTCCTGCTTGATTCACGCCAATGATTTTCTCCATACAGTGAATGGGAAACGGTTTGCTAAATGTATTGGCGCGAAACGACCGGGAAAATACGCATTAACGTTAACTTTGCACAGCAGTATCTTGGTAACAAAAAATGTAAGTTAAACTAGTTAACTATTAACTAACAGAACAAATTAATAGCAGCAGGACCCTCCGTACGCGAATGATTTGAATAATCCTACTGTACCTGAAGGTGTGGCGGTTTGGAACCCCACCGGATATCAGACTTCATAATGTCGGCACTGTTCTTGTGCAAGACACGGAAAAATATTTTCACCTGGAGAGATGGTGTGGTGTAAAGCATTGATAATAGGAAGTCTATGGAGTTTACTGTTCAGAAGATATAGCGATGTGAATTGGATGCTATATTATAATTCATGAGGGCCAAAATCTTTGTGGAACGTTCCAAATTCCGGTACTGCATAACTGGACTGAACGTGTGAACACATGTGCTGTAGTAGAATGTCTCCCACAGAGGGACGCACACATGTGCTGTAGTAGAATGTCTCCCACAGAGGGACGCACACATGTGCTGTAGTAGAATGTCTCCCACAGAGGGACGCACACATGTGCTGTAGTAGAATGTCTCCCACAGAGGGACGCACACATGTGCTGTAGTAGAATGTCTCCCACAGACGGACGCACACAGTTATTAACTGCAATTTATTGGCCACATGCACATGAGTTCCTGTGCATGGAGATGAACTAAATGGAAGTTTGTTTTTTTTTAAGTTTGCAACTTACTACATGTAGCTCTTGTGCATTGAGCAGTACTGGATGTACATGTGCTGTATTTAGTTGAGTGTTGGATTGATTTGCACTAACCTGATTAATAGGTTTGATAAGGGAACAAAATTTGAAAAGCGAACAAAATCGCATAAGATTTTCAATGTGATTTGCACTGTAAATGATGTAGGCCTGCATTCAGCATACATGTAGGTTAAGATTTTAACAATCCCTATACATACTTTAGTATGCATACTCTGGTTTCTGCGAGATTGTGTGGATGGGTATTCAATCAATGAATGCTAGTAAATCTTTGTGGACCATGCATTACATGTACATTTGTTCTATATGAAGTTCTACACAATACATTCACACATGCAGTTAATTAACTAGGGTTAATATAATTGAGGCCACTTAAAGTCATCACCGTACATAATTATTACTCGTTGCCACATAAATACATGTACCTTTTGCCTGGTTGCATCTCTTGCAACATAGCCCAATCGAATACAAAGCTGTTGCCAAGGCCACAAATCGTGTCAGGGTATGTCATTTGGCCAGCAGGTGTGAATAGCGTGCCTCTATTCTAGGGTCTGCAGGATATAATGGAGACATTAGCATTTGTGTAACTGGCAGTTTTATTTTTTTTATAAACTCTACTAAATAATACCACACAATTAATTAAACTTTATTGTATAATACCACATGTATTAAACTGTACTAAATAATACCACACGTATTAAACTTAACCACACATATTAAAGATTTGTCTACCTACATGTATGCACGCTATCCATTGGGTTGCAAACGCAGATTTTGATTGTTTTAGAGATTTCAATTTTGATGACATTAATAAAGATGTTAATGAAGTATTGTTAGTGCCTTTATCCATGGGAAGGCCATTTGAATGTAATTATGACTTAAATGTTAAGCATTGTACAGATGACACAATTGCATTTACATGTATACTCAATATTTTGTTTACAAACAACTCTGGGCCGTGATTTCACTTGTCCTTCATATGTAGCTGTAGTCATGACACAGTACATCAATATGCATATAGACATGTGCTGTGTGCATGCACCAATGCAGAGTGCTCACGTGTGCACGCACCAATGCAGAGTGGTCACGTGTGCACGCACCAATGCAGTGGTCACGTGTGCACGCACCAATGCAGAGTGGTCATGTGTGCACGCACCAATGCAGAGTGGTCACGTGTGCACGCACCAATGCAGTGGTCACGTGTGCACGCACCAATGCAGAGTGGTCACGTGTGCACGCACCAATGCAGAGTGGTCACGTGTGCACGCACCAATGCAGTGGTCATGTGTGCACGCACCAATGCAGTGGTCACGTGTGCATGCACCAATGCAGAGTGGTCACCTGTGCACGCACCAATGCAGAGTGGTCACGTGTGCACGCACCAATGCAGAGTGGTCATGTGTGCACGCACCAATGCAGTGGTCACGTGTGCACGCACCAATGCAGAGTGCTCACGTGTGCACGCACCAATGCAGAGTGCTCACGTGTGCATGCACCAATGCAGAGTGCTCATGTGCACAGTCATCTTGAAGATGGACATGCACCCCTCTCCAGGTATCATTGTCATCAGAGGAGCAGCTCAAAGCACCTCCTGCAAAGAGGACGGTGAGTAAATGGAGGGGTGTGGTGGGGGAGGAACGGGGGGGGGGGGGGTGGGGGGGGGGGGGGGGGGGGG